>JBAMBS010001085.1:55000-293593 GCA_037044455.1 Zygothrica quintamaculata
ACAATTAACCAATATGGCACCTGGTAAATGACCCACACGATGCCACTTCTCGCTGCCTGGCAGCTTCACCTCTAAACCACCCTCTGAGTCCTGTGCGAGGAGTGTGAAGGTGCCATAGTCAACATGTGCACCACAACGTATAACTTCGCCATTGGCCAGCTTATGCTCGGAAAGCTCACTATCTTTGCCATTGGTTAATGCACCATCTAATTCATTTAGGTCATCGCGGGGATTATGTTCTGGACGAAAATCTGGCTGATCCGAGACACAACGCTGATAACTGTATTGACAGCGTCCCTTAATCACATTGTTCTGACCATGTCCGGGCTCATCATCCACTACAGGTGGATAATATAACATGCGCAGGGTGGTCATATTGTCATGATCTCCGGACAACATGTGTGTATGCTTTTCCAGAAAGAATGTATGCGGAATGTCCAGCGAGACGGCCAGCGCCTGCAATATAAAGCTGGCCAATGCCTTGAAGTCATTGGCCAATGTGCTAATATGATCCGCAAAGCCAGGCAATGGCTCCTCCGGTAGATTCTGTGCATTTAGTGTGCATATATTAAATGCATGGCGTAGCTCCGGTGTCTTGCCATCAAAACGTTCAACACCTGGACTCACATAACCATGATTATCGCCATCATTGCGTAAATAATGCTGTTTAACATCTGCTTCCAGATCCACAAAATCATCCAGATGATCCCAGGCGGTCTTCAACTAAAGCAACCATTAATTGTTAGACATAAACTGTAATGATATCTATATATTTATATATACCTTTTCATCAGATATGCCATGATTCACCAGCAATGCCATACCCTTCTCGGATAAAGCCTTCTGGAGCTGATGGCCTACACGATTAACCACCGACTTTACGGGTACCTCCTCAATGCCTGTGATATAGAAGATGAAAAATATACTAATTAGTTAAGCACTTGCAACGGAACTGCTACTTCATTAGTTGATACCAACATTTTTGCTTAATTACTTTATGACAGATACTTAACACGCTTTCCAAATACCTGGAAATAATAATAATCATAAACGCTACCATAATCCATGTTGCTCACAATCATAAATGAAATGTGCGCACTTTATGTACGCGTTTAGAGTTTTTCCTTTTTTATGGCATACAATAAAGGTACAAAAACCCAAATACATTGGAACTATTGTACGTTGATAGGAGACCCAATAAATGTCTCAACAAACTGCAAAAAAAAAGGCTAGAAACCCACACGAATGCCACACGACAAACTAATAAATAGAAAAATAAAATCCACGTGCCGTTTACAATACAATTATCAACGAATCTTTAAATTAGAATTTGCAATTTACACTTTCAATGCGATAGATGATAGCTTGCTGGAAAACTGGGTAAAGCCACAAAGTGCACAATGATAAATATATATATATATATATAAATATATAAATGCAATTTAGCAATAAATTTCCAAGGCAAAGGCAAATGGCAACACACTGCAAGTAAATGCAATCAATTTCAATGCCAAACTCAACAACTTTGCTCTTTCGATCCGGAAAATTATCCACACATATATATGTATATATATATATATATATATAACTTATAAACTACCTTGGCGTAAAATTGCAGCGGAAATCAATGCAAAGGATGTTTCTCTCTCTATATATAACAATGGAGACTACAACAATAGCTTAAAGTCCGTACAGATAAAGCTACAATTATATCATTTTTTTTTCTTTACATTGGCAAGCATTGTTACTATATATACATAGAGTATTTATTTTTAATATTGTGCAAATGTTTATATCAATTTTCTTATATTGCTCATTCAGCGATTTCGATGAATGAATATGAATAATTTGAGCTATAGATTTTTTTATACACAACTTGCACAAGGGGCGTATGCGCAATCTATAAACAAAACAATTGCCAATTTCAAGCGGTCGCACGCCACACAAATACTAAGAAATTTAAAAAAAAAAAAACAAAAAAAATAAGTTCAAAATAACTACAATTACAGACACATATGCAGTCGCAATCTCAATCTTAACAGCTAACGGCATTCTAATCAGCACCATGACGCACTATAATTTTGTATGTATTTTCTCCCTCTCACTCTCTCTCTCTCTCTATTTCTTTTCAACCAACTGATAAGAACGGAAATTCACGGTTAATAGTAATTTCGTTGTGTATACGTAGTTATCAGTGCGTGTCGTTGGGCCCCAAATAAAATAAAAACACAATTTTTTTTGTCGCCAGGCGACAAATGTTTAAATATAACAAACATAAGGTAAACATGACTAGAACATACCCTATACTATAGATAAAGAGACTCACAAAACATTTGTTTGTATGGTGGAACTATATGAACTTTGTTCAGAGAATCTAAAATTAATATTCAGATTATAGCCATCAATCAACTGAACAATCAACTTGTCTTATCAATTATGTAATATCAGCTATATTTATATATATAATAAATATGTCTCAAGCAGCTCTTCCGGCTTTGCTTACAAGCAAAACATGTTGATATCTTATAACAACCAATACTTAATCTATATTATTATAATCCAAATAAAGGAAAACCCAAGTATAACTAGTTTTACTTATTATCCATAATCTATAAACTATATCTAATCTCTGTCTCATCAGTCAAACTGAACAAGCACTTATTATTAGGTCCATTTATGGAGTCGCTGATTTGTTGCCATCTTCACAATAAAATAACCATTTTTGTGTTAAGAAATTTTATAGGGCATATTATTTATATGGAATGGAATGCTGTGACAGTTTTTTGTCATGCTAAAATAATGTCGTTGATAATGATAATATTAATGATGATGACGTTCTTGATGGTAATGATGATGATGATGATGTTGATTTTGTTGTTGTTGTTATTGTTGTTGATGAGTGAGCTTTATGGGAGGTCAGTCAGCGGATTTTAAGTAGAAGCAATTGAAGCGCAACGTGCTGACTAACAATCTCCGCCTTTCGATTTCATTATATTAGATGCACGTACCACATGTATATATATATATTTTATATAGTATATTGTATTGAATTAAATTCTAAGTAAGAATCAGAGAAGGAAGAGTTTTTGTTATTGTTGATTTTAGTAGTTGTTTGCATGCAATTCAATTACTCGGCAAATTGTATGAATTGCGGCCACTTTTCAATTTGTGGCAATTTTCACAATTATTTACAATATCAAAGGAGCTCACATGGCAGTTGCTAAGTTGCTGCTAATTCATCTATATATTGAGGCTAATGAATTGAGTCAGCAGTGAGCATAATGTTGATTAGATGTAGATGTAGATGAAGTGCTTTTTTTTTATTCGCATTCTATAGAGGACGATCGTCTGAATATCGTTGAAGATCATCGCCTCGAACAATCTATACATAACATTTTCACATTTCGAATTTGGCTTTGAATTTCTATTTCTAAATATTTGATTGGCATTACTTTTCGATTTGATGCCAAATTGTTTGTATATATAAAATAGCTATATAGATATATATATAGTATATCTATAGTATATACAAATGTGGGTTTTCCATTTGCGGTAAGATATAAACAGAAAAATATGCGGTTATTTATTTACGATTTTGTATAGTCTCTGGGTTATGCATGGAATTTCCACTGATGTGGCGCCTGTTCTTTATACCCTACACTTTTGTCAATGATCAGATTCACAGAGTATCTTTATTCATTATTTGTTTTGACTTTTTCATAGCTTAAAGTATAGTAAATAAAACTGAACAATATCCGCGGCAGTTGTTTATATAAAATATGATTTAAACTCTAGGTTTGAAGATTTATTTGTTTAGTTCTTACCCATAAACTATACTTATATATATGAAATATAATCATTCTAATTTTTTTTTTCCCCCTCATACGTATGACATATATATACTATAATATACACACTTATATAGAGTATTTTATAGTCAAAGCTTAAGATTCCGTATTTTGTTGCTATAGAACAAACATTCAATTCAATATTTATTGCGCAATTTATATGCCCGACTGAATATATAATAAAATATATATATATAAACATATGTATTTAAATATAACTTTAAAGCAATAATTATAATTTTTGTGTATGTATGTCTGAAAATATTTATAGAATATAAAAAAAAACAAAAATATTTTATTTAAATGTAAAAATTAATTGTGCATATTTGAATTTAAATTTGATAAAAATTTTACACGCAAATGTTTAAATATAGCTGATAAATTTATCAATTAAAATTGTTTGACTGAACTAATGAGTAATTGATATATATATATACTATATATGTATTTATTTTTATCGTATTGAAAGACAGGTGTATAAAATAATTGCAAGTTATTTACAGAGATTGGGAAAAACAATGGAAATTATAAAAATAAACAACAACAAAAAAATGGTATGAAAACTATGAGACATACAACCGGAAATTCACAGCAAATATTTCAAAGGAAAATGTTATTTTCATATAATGCAATATATATATATATATATATGATTAAAATTCTATTTAAGGTTTAAACTAAAACTGATGAGTTATCAGTTTATGCAATAGATATAAGTGAGAGTTAAACAGGTTAAAGCTGGTTTTAAGCAGACTTAAAGTGCAATGCTAATTTCTCTGGCAAATGTTGATATTTTTGTTGTTATTAAGATTGTTATTCCTGTGTTGTTGTTTTTAGTTATTTTTGTTGTTTTATAGCCAGCTGTGGTGTGACGCTATGACGCTGGGGCATGTTTCAATTAGACTGCCAATCGACAAAGTGGGCGCGGGCCTTGTGACGATGCTCTGGATTCGCTGGATACATGCGTCATATTGACGTCGTTTCAAATATAGGAATGAGGCTTGTATTCAAGTTATATATATATATATATATATATATAACTAAGTATTACACTTGGGACTTTTGTCTGAGCTGTGTGTAAATATAGCAACAATAACAAATCAAACAATGCCGTCAAGCTGCTACCCGAACGACTTCATCATCGAATCAAAAACACAAACAAAAACACAAATGAAAACACAAAACACAATACAAACACAAACACGCACACACAAATAAAAATATATGGAAACAAACAAAAAAAAACCAAATCAAGTTTCAAAATAAACTCGAGTTATAACAAATGTAAATATTGTGATGCTTTTGCTTTTCGGTTTTTTTTTTTTGTAATTTTTTTCTTTTTATTTCGAGTTTCCGCAACTTGACAGCAACAAGAAACAGTTCAATTTTGATCACTGACATTGAATATATAACTATGAGTAGTGCAAATAGGTATAGTTCAACAAACCTCATTTAAGTTCCGTTGACACAACTGAATACGCACAACAATTTGCAGCTAGTATAATATAAGTTCAGAGGCTTTGCTTTACTTTTATTTGTTTGGGGGTCAATGGCTCAAATGTTTGGAAATAAAAGTTGTTATAGTGGCATTAAGGTCAATTGCTGAAGCTAAGGTCAAACGATTACTGTACATTGCATTTTATTCATATTCAAGACAATCTACTGTAAATATGTAATAGGAAGGCTACAGTTCATTGAATACATATATATATTTTTTATACATATTTTTTATCACATATCCTAAAATTATTTGCCTTGGGGCCAGTACAAATACTTTTCTTAAGAACTTTGATATAATCTGAATATATATAAAATTTTATATATTTTTTATTGCTTTTATATATATTTATAAATATATATTTATATACATTCTTAACTATCTATCATCATCATTCATATGATATTTTTTTTGGCAGTAATTACGTTAAAATAAGCAATCAACTCAATCTGACCATGACTTATGGCAATTGTTGTCATATAATATGCCAGAACTCATCATTTAGCTTAGTGTCCATAAATAAATAAAAAATTGCTTTATAAATAAGCTATGACTAAAGTTAAACATTTGTTATAGTTATTTATTAAATAACCGTACATAAAACTTGCTGATAAAAAATTGAATTTCAATTCTGCAACACGTAATAGAACATGAGATTTGATCGTGTTAAGTCTGAAGAGTATAAATAACTTAATAACAAACAAATTGCATTAATTTTACAACTGACTCAACTACATTATAAATAGTTGTATTAGTAGATAATCTGGCAACACTCTACTATGTTGCCAATGTAAATAATACCATTGGCAATTCTGCTATGAAATGCTTTAAAACAGTTGCTGACTTCATACAAAGTATAAATGTTCAATGACCTTAAAGGTAGAAATTTTTGAGTTAAAGGTTTGAACAAATTGGGTTCAATGCATGGAAAACATTTCCATTTACAGGTAAAAAAACATTTCTTTAACAAACAGTTGTTGTACCTTATAT
Organism: Zygothrica quintamaculata; assembly: GCA_037044455.1. NCBI lineage: Eukaryota > Metazoa > Arthropoda > Insecta > Diptera > Drosophilidae > Zygothrica > Zygothrica quintamaculata. Next base: position 61,337 of record JBAMBS010001085.1, read on the forward strand.
TTATTATCTCTTAAAGCAATTACTTTTTGTACTGCAAAAGAGCGACGACAAACAGGTGTCAGTTGTATGAGTCGATAATTAAAACCAACAGCAAGTTTTAAAATTAAGCAAACTGCAACTATGAGAAAAAGCCAACAACAACTAAAAATACAAAAAAAAAATAATAATAAAAAAATAAATAATTAACTAAGTTGACTCAGGGCTAAAGTTAATTAACCAACATCAACTATTGTGAGGATCACTCAATAGAGGCGTGCTTAGCAACAGTGCCAGCAGCTAAATATCGAACAGAATCAGTTATATATATTTGTTGAGCCCCCATAATGTTTATATATATATATATATATATAGTAGTATGTGTAACTCCCTTGGGTTATTTAATTGAACTTACCACAATGAGCCAAATCGATGATTGGCACTGCAGATCGGGAGAGCAGCGTATCAAGCTTGTCGTCGTTTGTTTTTGTTTTAAGCATGTTGTCGTCTGTGTGTGTTTGTGTTTGTGTTTGTGTTTGTATATATATATTTATTAATATATATTGAACTCCTTTGCAGTTCTTTGGTATTAGAGCCACTTAAAACCACTTGTCGCTATTGTGGATCACTTTATCACTAAGTACGCGCTGTGCAGCGATCAAGGAACCAAGCAAAAATTTTATGTTTATTGTTATTGTTTTTATACCCTTTTTTTGCTCTTCTTTTATTTGTTTACTTTTTTTTCTGTTGATTTTTAAATTGATCGGTATTACTACTAAGCACTTTAATTGTTATTATTATTGTTATTATTATTGTTGTTGTTGTTGCTGTTATTTTATTTTTTTTTTTTTTTAGTTGCCAATTTTGTGTTTATTATTACAGTTTTCTGTTGAGCATAAACGTTTCATGTAGCCAATAGCCAATAGACGGCAGTCAACATATGTGACGCCAGTCTCAAATCAAATCAAAATAAAACTTTAAAGATCAAAGAAAATATACTAAAGCCAATCGGTTCCAATTGGAATATTACACGCTGTAAACAATTGATTTTAGGGCGCGTGTTTTGTGCGTTTTTTAACGCCTTTGTGTAAAAACAAAAAACGCGCGCGCGTGTTGCGTTCCAATGAACAAACGCTAATAATAATTGTTGCGATCGCTACGCGTTTCTCAGGCAAACTGATCAGCGACAGAAACTGAGTTGGCGTTTTCTTGAACGTTCTTCGTTTTGCTTTTGCTCAACGCTCTTGTCGGTGACGCTGTTGCTGTCGCTGTTGCTGTCGCTGTCGCAGTCGCTGTCAAAGTCGCTATCGCTGCGTCAGTCGATGCCTGTTTTGCTGCTTCCGTTGCGGCCTCTGTCGTTGACTTTGCTGCTGCTGTTGCTTATCGCACCTATGGCTTTGATACTCTGCGTGGCGTATGTTATGGGAAACTTTAAAGGCTAACTATGCATGTACACGCACATATGATGTGTGTGTATCTGTGTGTGTGTGTGTGTGTGTGTGACGAGTAATATGCGTCATAAAAGTAATATTTGTTGTAATGAATAAAAATCACAGTATATGTATGAGTAAATGAACAGCAATAGCATGTGCGCCGCAATTAGATAAAATTTAATCAAATCAAATTTGTGATAAGTAAATTAGCACTTGTCGTTCTGTGCAATGCGACTAAGCAATGACAGCTGGGGGGGGGTGGTTAGGGTAGGTATTTGGGAGAAGAGTGCGAAACGGATGTGAGTATACAGGGTGTATTAATACTATGCTAAACATATATATATATATATATATATATATGTGTAGTATTTGCACGAGCACAAGTGCGAGACTATCTAAAGCCAATGCCATGTGCCGCGGTCGCTGATCAACAGGTAGGTACATAGCACTCCGTCTGGCACTTTGCTCGCGAGTTGCGATATTTCTGGTTGTTCACTCAGTTCCACACATTTAAATGTTGACAAATACTAAAACACACACATACATTCATAAATATATACCACACAGATACAAACATATGTAGATAAATGTGTTGGTATTAGTTTTGGATTTGCTTTGTGTTTTTATTCGCAAGGCGATACAGATACTTTTGTGTATACCATTTGCGTGTGTGTGTGTGTGTGTGTGTGTGTGTGTGGATCGCATATACTCGCGCAAATGTATCTACAGATCTCGTTTAACGGCACTCAAACACTTGGACTCAGGTGTGCCCTGCCGTCGCTGTCGCTGTTAATATTGCTGCTACGGGTGCTGCTGCTGCTGCTGCTGCAGTTGCTGCCGCTGCCAGTACCGCTGCTGTCATTGCTGTCTTCAACTTCACCCCTTGGCGACCAGCTGAGCTCGCATTCTGCCTTTGCTTTAGTTTGGATTTTGCTTTTTCTTCTTTGTTTTTGTTTTTGTTTTGATATCTTCTGCGTCTGTTCACTTATTTTTGCCGTCTCTGTTGCTGTTGATGGCTTTACGACGGCTGTTGCCAAGCGGCATCACAGGAAACAGCAGATGAGCAAGAAACTGTCATGCAAAGTCTGCAACGTTTGCATCTTTGCTAAGGGGAAAAGCCTGTATCTCTGTGTATCAATCTGTGTGTTTGTGTATTTTATCTGTGTGTGTGTGTGTGTGTGTGTGTGTGAGTACATGAGTAAGCGTTTCTCATGCATAAACCCGTACAGACAGACATACATATGCATATATATTTTTGTATACATAAAATCTATTTTTATACAACTTTACGTGTATAATTTTCATGTATTCATTTACAATGCTTACAGACACACGCACACAAACACACACACACATACACATACACGTGCACTTTTAAGTTGTGCCAGCAGGAAAAGTGGCTTTCATTTTTCGCACACTTTTTGTTTCAGCTGTTAACCAACGTCACCAAAAAAAAACCTTTCAAGCAAGAATTCTTTATTTTACTTTATCTTTTGCTTTGTTTGTTATTTTTTTTTTGCTTTACTTTTGTTTTTGTTTTTATTTCTCTTTCTATGTGTTTATTTTTCGCACACTTTCCAATATTTTGTAATACACAAACGAACGCGAACGCGAACGCGAATTTAACCTAAATACAATGAAATAAAAATGCGAACGCCAACAATCGAGGCAACCAAAACTGATATATACCTGGCAACAGCAACCAGAGAAATAACAAAAACACCAACAACAACATTAACTAAAACAACAACAACCACAATGCGGCACTTACAACAATCCAAACGCAAACAAACGACAACGCGCCAACGAGCGGAAGGGACGCGTCTGCACTTCACCACATTTTCGCCAAGACTGCGAAGCGAGTTTCATTTTTAAATTCAATTTACCTGCAACAACTTCAGTATCTATAACTCACATGTATATACAAATTAAATTGCTTATAGCATATCTTTGGGCAGTTCATTAAATATGTATATGTTAAAAACTTGCACTAAAGATTATTTAAAGACATATATTTAATAACTAAATGAGGGAGATTAAAAGATTAAAATAAGAAAATTCTTAATATGATTTATATTCTTGTCATGTCTCTAAGCTATTTGAGCGTATATCATTCAACTGAGCAGGCTATACTATTAGAAGCAGTCCCTTGAGATATAAACGACCATATAAATACATTTTGTTTAAATAAATGTGAATAAATTATGTTCTCAACACTATGACAACACAAGTCCACTGTCTGAAATGTGGAAAAAGCACCCTAATAAACCTACAAGCGTTCCATACAGATCCCTATCCCTAAAACCTTTACAGCGTGGATGCGGTACAGTCAAATGATTTGCTCATGGTTCAGGTCAATGCACCAGACCCATTCAATGCGCCATCTGGCGAAAAAATGTAGGTTGCTTTGCATTTTCTTTTTTTTGCTGAAGCATACTTTCAGACAGCATATATATAACAAGAATGGTCACATGTTTATTTAAAAATATTTATTGTATAATTGACATTTGTTTTATATTTTATTTCTTTAATATATAAAAATAATGGCATATTACATTTTTAATGATGTCTTTCATTTTTATTGTACGCCAAACAATAAAATAAAAACTACATACATATATTTCTTTATGTATAAACATATATTTGTATAAATGAACTAATCTATAATATTTGGTTCTATTATACTTTCCCAATACAATGTGTGCAAAGATCTCACACTGCGCAATGGCGACTGTGCAAAGAGCCACATACTCAATCTTGACTAAAATTACTACGAAACGAACTTATAAGCTAAAAAATTTAATATCCAATGTACAGACACCCAACTTGTTCTATGCATACCTAAAAGGGTGAGTGAAGAACCACCTTAAATAAAAGGTAAGGGTATGTTCACAGTGAAATTGTACAGGCAATAAACCTAACTAACGATTGCCCTATTCGTATGGTAACCGATCTTAAGGCAACAAATCCAACGGCTATATCGTTTTTATTCTTTTTTTGCCGCCAACTTAGCTTGTGCTGCCTGCTTAGCTTCTTTCTTATAGTTGTGCACATAGAAGGAGCTAAACATGTAGGTGAAGAGTCCTGCATTGAATGTGAGCAATGCTGCAATTGATTTGGGGAAGTTACAGTTTGGCTGGAACTGAATCTGCAGCGTGTGCACAAAGATGATAAGGAATTGCACCTGCAGATCATGAAAGAAATTGAATATGTTAAAACTTATTTATATTGCTTTAAGCCATTCAAAACTTACAATCTGGAGAAGTGTAATGTACTTCTTCCACCACAAATATTTCTGCACTTTGGGTCCCATCGCTGACAGCAAATAATACGCATACATAATAATATGGATGAAAGAGTTAATAAAACCCAACAATGTGCCATGACCACCAGCAAAGTATTTGACGCCAATGAAGGCACATACTGGCATCAATGTATGATGATACAAATGCAGGAATGAAATCTGACGATCCTTCTTACGCAGCACAAAGAATACTGTATCCAATAGTTCAGTTATCTTGGCAATATAATACAGCCATACGGCACGTGCCATCTACATTAGAATCATAAATTTTCGTAGTAATTAATAGATTAAATACTTTTTTTATAAGCTCAAAGTTTTATCATACCCTCATGGAGATTGGATCCGTGGCATAGGTAACTGGTTGACACTTGAAGTTATAATGTCCGCCCCAGCCGCCCTTGTAACCCTCATAAAACAGCACCCAACTGAGTAGCACTTGAACTGCATTATACACCAACATTGTATTCTTCAGCTCAAATGGCTTACGATCTCGCATATAACGTGGTCCGGCATAGAGGCAGAAATACAAATAGGCGCCAAGTATCATGAAGAGCGGTCCGGGTGCGTTGGAGAGAAACCAGCTCTGTGTGAAAATATAATATTAGTAAGATTATTATTATTAGTATATGAACATAGTGCTAAGTGATTGACTGACCTTGGTACGTAGATCCTCGTGCTCCACAAAAAAGTTGACCATTTTGTCAACAATGGTTTGTGTCTCGTTCAGTCTGACCGACATTTTGCCAAACTGAAAATAAACCAAAATGCAAAGTAATTAAATAATCAAAAGAACTGGCCAAAAGGAGGAAGAAGAAAAATAATAACTATCAACAACAACAATATATTAACACCTAAAGCACGTCTGAAGTAATAGCTAAGATGTTATTTAAACGAGATTGTTAATAATAAAGTTACACATAAATGCGATCGCCAAGGCAAAGCCTCGCCTACACTCAACCTTAGATATATCATTGTAGGTAGGTAGGGAATTGCTGAGTACTTATAATATTTGTGCGTGTAAACGTGTATAAAGCGGATACTATATTAAACACATGTATGTATATGAGTACTTACTGCAGTTAAGTGCAAATTGTCAAGCTAATATGAGCATGTAAATTAGGCAAAACGTAGCAGACCTCTCACTACATTAACCCAAAGCAAATTCTGTCAAATTGGCGAAAAATTGAACGATGATCTTAAAAGTGCAGCTCCAAACAGTTCAAAATGCTTACTTCAACAGAAATATACATTTTTATTAAATATTTTATGTTTCTCTCTATTCTTTTTTTTTATCATATTTTATAAGTTTTTATTCTCTTAACATTTTGCTGTCTTTTTGGCTAGTGGCTTAAATTACAAGCACCCTGAGATATAAAGAAATTAATGAAAACAAAACTGGTTTCATTTCTCTCAACGTTTATTGTCATCTAGTTTTTTGTTTTTGTTGTTTAAAGCTGGAAATACCCAAACGTAGAGTGAACAATAAACAGTGTACAGTGGAAAGGACCAGCATAGTTCAAGGACAAACAGCTTTAAGTCCATCATTGATGCCAAGGAATCAGGAAACCTGTTTACAACAACCTATTACAATCGTCTGCAAATACCTTAAAAGGCATGTATATTGCTGCCACAAGGCATCAATATAGATACACTCATAATTATGGACTTACTAGAGACTCCCAATTCTCCTTAATGTTGTATATATATATAAATGCGTAATTATTGCACACAAATTAAGTCCTTCACATAAATATGACAGGGCACTTTCCAATGCCTAACCAGAATATCCTGAAATCAATAAGCATTCATATTTCTATAATTCATAACTTAAAAAGAGCAACTTTCTACATATTAAAGTAACTTGCCACTTGCTACTTGCAACACGTACTTGTTAAACAGCCTTGAACTGATTGGATTTGGAGATGCATTGCGTATGCACATCGAATGCAAGATGCATTCCCATTTGTTCAAGCGTGTCGTAATCTTCAAGTGAATTCAACAAGCCGACAATTCAAATACGCTATTTGCATGTATGTATATATATTTATATACATATTATAAGACTGGTCTTTAATTATGTTAAAAATTAAGTTTATTTATGAACACTTTGCAGTTCCAATTATGACTAGCATCCATCTATATAATGAACATACTCATACAGCAAAATAATTACATGTCATTCTTTGCAAAATTATATTAGACCTCAACGAAATGAAATGACCTTAACAATTTTAGCCATTTTTCTGTGCAGTCATCGTCTTGACCAAAATTGAATGCCAAAACCAAAAAAAAATTAAAAAACAGAAAAAACCAAACAAAAAAAGAAAGAAAAAACAAAAACAAAAAGACAATAAATCCACAGACAAGAACAATTTTTTTTTTTTGCTCTTTTCTTGTCTGGAGATGGCCCAAAAGACCTTTAGATATGAATTATGCTATCTAAGATGCAATTTGTTCTGCTCTATTAGCTCAGGAACTAACATAAAATATATAATATAATTAGTACTTGTTGCCAATTTTTCATTTTTTGACCAAACTTATCTTAACAAAATGGAAGTGAATGCATCTACAAGCCTGTTGTAATAATCAAAAATACTCAATTGGCCTTTTTAATCATTGTGGGTCATCCATTAAGTCAGTAAACCAGTCCAAAATTTATTTCATAAACTTTAAGAATGTATTAATTTTATATAGTATACATAAACATTTATGTTATACATTTAAATACATATATATGTATATATACGTTTAGGTATTTTATATTGAAGAAGTGATTCCTAAGCATTTTTTGATGATTGGGTTTTTTTGTAAATGGGTTACATGTATATATATACACAGCCCTGATTAAAAACCAGTTCAAAACCATATTAAAAGCACAAAATACAAAAATCTGTCAAAGATTATATATAAATATATATATATATATATATATATATATATGTATAGTTATACTATATACATTTAATAATCAAATGTTTATGTTTTTTTTATATTATTTTATTTTAATTGTTAATTTTTTTGCCGGTATTTCAGGTATAGAATATATATATATTATATGTATATTTAGTATATAGGGTTTGAGTTAATGGTTTATTTGATATAGTAGAATTTAGATATTGTTATGGGTTTTTTTAACCCAACTGAAAGCATTCAGTCAGTGGACATTTAAAGATATTCAGGAGTTTGAATAACAAATAAAATCAGGTTAATTCATTATATATAGATTTCATAATATATATATTCGAATTTTAAAGCATATGTCAAAACGTATATTTTATTTAATCAATCAATAAATAATAATAAACTTTATCCTAAATAGTTTTTTTCTGTATTTACATTATAAAGCTTTTGATTTGATTTTGACACCCTTTAAACATGAATTAATAAAAAGTGAGACTACTAGTGTTGAGGAAAAGCATATAAGAGCAGTTTAATTATATAATCTATGGGATTACATATTAACAGAATCTTCTTCTATATATATAAAGACTCTTGCATAATATCACATATATTAGAGTTGATTACAAAATTAAAACTTTGAAATTCCTTTCTCCCTTTCCCTTTAATACATTAAAGTGAATATTAATATTTTCAATTGATAGTTTCTATGATGAGGTCAAGTTCCGGGTTCAACTCTCAGCCGGCTTGTCAATGAAGATCCACGTTTCGAGTACTTTAAATGCCAATTTATTTTATTGCAAAATAACTTTAATGAATAGTCATAATAATGTAGTTAAGTGCATAATTGAGGCATGCAGCACATTTGAAAAAAGGTTAAAAATTAAATTCAAAAATTATTTAAGAATCAATTTAGCATTGTGCAATACAATGTAACTTTATTCCTAAGTAAAGGGCTTCTGTCTGTCGGTTACAGCCGATTATATAGTTCTGATTTATTTTTTTTGTTTTTATTTTATTTGAAAGCTGGACTTTGACTTTCAATTTTGTATTATGAAAGACATTTTACGACCCTCTGACAATCGATTCTTTTAAATAGCAACAAATATTTCATAGATACCCGTCTCCGTTTATATATATATATATATATATATATACATTTATATTATACATATGATAGGTAAATATACACAAATTCATGGCTCATTCTATGCAAACAATTAAGTGTGTGTGTGTGTGTGTCTATGCTGTAAATTTTGCATATTTATTTATTTAGCAATTAATTTCCTAAAACTTGAGGCAACGTTCACATGCAAATCAGTTTCGGTTTCTTTGTGTTTCTTTGTGGCTTTGGTATTTGTTGTCCCTGACGATTCCCGAACTTAAATGCTTAAAATATTCTTTTAGCATCTGAATTCTTATAATTTGTTTATCCCAAATGAATGTGAAAGATGTTGCCAAAGCAGACACACAAAACGAGCTTAAAACATGCTCTATAAATATTTGCAAGTGTTTTGCATAACATATTTTATTTATTTTTGCTTCTCCTATTTGTTAATGTTAAAAGTAGTTGATAAAAATTTGTTTGTCAATTAGCGCAGAAAATGGTGAAATTTTCAATACATTTAAAAAATTATTAAAAGACAGTTCAGGTTAATATGTATATACTTGTATATATCATATATATATACATTGTATTAATTTTATACGCACGTAAACGCGCCTCTGTGTTTCGATTTCGACTGACGTCACAAACCAGTTTATTATTAAATTATTAAAAATATGTCCAGCTTAAGATATGTCTGATATATTCTAGACACGCGTTGATCGTTCATAACTATACAAATATATATATGTATAATATCTGCTTCTTATTCTTCTTTCAATAAGTATAAAAAAAAAGTTATTCCCACTTTGGCAGTCACGCACATGGCGTATACGCAATTTTGTTAGTAGACATCAAAGCTATTGTATTGATAAGAGTAACATAACGAAGGTTGCATACTATCTGCTTTTATAAGAAATATAAATATATCTTTGTATGTATGTGTGTGTGTGTGTGTGTAGAGTAACTAAACTGGCAACGTCATTGGGCATTCAATAAGCGTTAAATCGAAGTAAAGGCAACAACATTCACGAATCAGCCTAAAAATTGACAAGTGCGACGCATAAAATTAATCAGTCGAGACAATGTCAGAGTCGGCAGCATCTGAACCGAAGATTGAAAGACCTGTCCAGATGCTGTAGCTGCTGGTGGTATCGATTGGTATCCAATGGAACCAATGTATCGAACACAACAACAACGCATTAAAAATCTTTAACAAGGTCACACAATTTTTTTTTCTTTTTTACTTTTTTGAGGAAACGAAACACAATCGAAACAAAATGATCTCTTGCACTGCGTAGCGGCAACTCCAAGCGCCAAAGGCATTCGCCTAAGATAAGCAATTGGAACGCACAAAATAGTTATCACATACAGCATGTATATAAATATAAATAAATATATTTATTTATATATGCTATTTATTATATACTATTGCATATATACCATGCATAAGAAATATAAATTTTATTTTTTTAGCGACAAATCGCACAAATTTTATACGGTAAACTTATGAAAATAATTTTTAGCATGATAAAAATTTAATTTTTTTTCTTCCGATTTTTAATATTGTTGTATTTAATGTTTTTTTATTGATTTCAGTTAATCGTTTAACATTAGTAACTATTTAAATACCTTGAAATAATGCGTATGAATTTTATTTGAACACAAAAAAAAACATCTTTCACCCATAAATAATACCATATTGGCTATAGAATAGTACAGTTTTATTTTTAACACTTCCGTGCAGTTTGGTTTACAGCCAAGTTAACGCATTTTTAAGGCTAAGTAAACAACGGCATTAACTTGTTTTTGTGGGATTTTTCTATAAGGCTAACGGCCTTCAGATTTTCGCTTTTAACTTAAGAGGAAACCTGTATGAGTGGTGCTTACTTATTAAGGTGAAATAGAATTTAGTTAGAATTTAGTTTGATTTTCCATTTTAATTGCCATCAGTTTATTTATTTTCATTTCATGAAAACCTTTTGCCGACATGTAATATACGGTTTATAAAAGTTTTAAGTTGGATTCTAGCTCACATACTAATTATTGTCTATATTTATTTAATGTCTATAAATTATTGAGTTCGTTGCTAAAGTCTTTTGTTTTGACGTAAAACAAATTACATTAATTCGAAATCAGAAATGATTCCCATAATCTGAAATATATCGTTAAAGGTTTTAGGATGTTGCACTTAAGACTTGGGTTCAGTTATACTATAGCTTAATGTCATAAATAAATCTGGGTAAAAAAACAGGCACAATTAAGAGACGATTCGATTTCAGATGTATTTGATGCCAACTCATTTGTCATGAGTTTGTCATCGATTGACGGTATCATCATTAACTCTTTTATAATACTTATATTATTATTCCTATTATTTTTATTATTATTACTATTATTTTTGCAATGTTGTTGCATATGCAACTTACATATTATTCTTCTTTTTTTTTTTGTAAAAATCATTTGCTCAATAGCAAGGGTGCTTAGTTTAACCAAGTCATGCCTAGTTGTAGTAAGTGATAGGGACTTACTAGTCATTTGTCTCCTTCAACTGTTGAAGTTCGAAACAGATTCTGTCCTCTAATATTTATAGCTGTCATCATTGGTTTGAGTTTGGTATGTGTGTGTGTCTGTTCTCTATCTTCATCGTAAAGTAAACTTAGTAGAAGCGGTTTGGGAAGAGTCTAGGGATTATTGCTCTTGTTAGTTATTTGCGTTGCCATTATTATCAAATTTTGACCATGGCTTGTTGGGCAAACGAAGTCAGTTGAAAATCAACGGGCCAAGAAAATAGTGAAACTCAAACAAAAAAAATTTGAAATGAGTTTGGTTTTAGTTTCTGCTTGAAGGTGTGACCGGCCACGCATGTGACCCCAATTGGATTCAAAATTATAATGATATTTCACATAGTGAGATGTCACCAAAGAGGCCATACATATACAAACACATACACACAAACATATATAACATACACACGCCTCCGTTTGCTCTCCCACTCACCCACCATTGAACGAACTGCAGCTTAACCATGTAGCACTTGTTGATGTGCGAACGGATGTACAGCATATATCTTGGTTAACGGCCGAGTTGATATAAAGATAATTTGACTGGCACAATGGTAAAGCGATGAGTGGGGGAGGAGGCTGTTCAAGTGAAGGAGGACTGGGGCAGGGCTGGCGGTCAAAGCTGTTTACGTCAAGAAAACAACTATAAAAATCATAAATAAACAAATTGCGCGCATGCGTTACCATCGCATAGTCAGTGCCTTTTTTTTTTGGTTTTATTTTTCTCTTTGGTTGAAGGGCATTCGGGCGATTTACGAATATGAGAAATTGGTTACAGTCTGGCCGACATCTCGATTTACCATACATTATATACATATATATATTATATATATTTATTAAGTGTAGCTAATCGGTTAGCACTTTTGCCCTCTACTTGTCCAACTTTTCACCTTGCCTCAAAAAATGTGAAAAGTAAACTAAATGAAATGTATTGTTGCTGGTATTAAAGATGATATAATACTGCCACAATACTTGACTAAAATTGCCATCTCTCTTTAAAGGGGAAACTGCAGTGTTTTTATTATATATATATTTACATATTGTATTTACAAGATCAACAACAACAACAAGTTGTTATTGTTGCGTGGCCGTAACTAAAAATCAAAAAAAAAAAAAATACGAAAAAATTAAACGAAAACATCTTAAACAACTCGTATTGGTGATGCGCTTTCGGTGTACTCTGTTCATCAGCAACAGCATATGCAACAACAGCATAAACAACAACAGCAGCAATAGCAACATAAGCAACATCAGCAACAGATTAAAATTGATCAATCGCCAAAAAACATTAACATATTAGTGATTGACTTGGATCTACTACAGCTGACTATTTGGGCACACATATTACATCTTTGTATCTCTGTGTTATGTTGTAAGCTGGTTTCGGCGTTGCCAACGCTATGTTATTTTCTTTTCTTCTTTTCATACATAAATATATATATATATATATATATACTATAAGATACGATACGATACGATGAGATACAATACAAAATTTTTGGACCTCGAAATTGGTCCACCAAAAACACGCGCGACTCTTTCGCAATGAGCTAAAGAAATTGAAAAAATAAACCTGGCTCAAATTTTTAAAATTTTTCAAAGTTTGACAGCAAAATGCATTTGCTTTTAAGGAAAATGATAAACACAACAATTTGTTGCATTTATCCTTTATAAGGTTTTTTTTTTAAATTAATTAATTATTGAGTTAATCTTACACTTGTCTCTCCTTTGCTGATGCGCTGATAATTAATAAATTATATTTAATCACGTAACACGGCACACAATTGAGGCACAAAAATAACCAGGATTTTTTTTTAATTTTTTTTATCCTTGCACACTTATAATAAACACTTGATCTACACTATATATATATATAGGTATACACTTATATATATTCGATAATATATTATATCAAATTCTACGGAACACGCGACGCATCAGAATGGATATCAGTTTTGCCAATGGCCAACTTCACGCTTTGCGCTTACTTTGCGGTTATAGCGCCGGCAACAGACTAAGCGACATCCGGACGCGACATGCCGTCTTCTATGCGCCGCTGCAGACACAGACATACAAAGCATACATGCACAGACATGCACATATACATTAACAGTTACATATACAATAATAAAAACGACTTTGAACACACACGAGCTGAACTGAAATCCGCACCCGAAACGCGTTCGTGTTTAACCAAACTGTTAAATCAGCTAAAAGAATCGTAAAGCCAGTTCTATAAAGCTAAACAGGTGGTGTGTGTGTGTGTGTGTATATATATATATATACATATATATGTATAAATATGTGTATGTATGTATGTGTGTATGCATGTGTAGGTTTTCTTTATGCTGACTTGTTGCATGTTTTTAAGGGCTTTTATACTAGGCTAGATTATGATTAACTATTGACTATATACGATTTTATATGGATGTATATAGATTTGTATATATGTTCATATATAGCTAATTATCGATTTGTAATTAACGTTAAATATATGCATATACATAAGTTAAGTTGTTATTAGAAAGCCATAATTTCTATTTATTCGTGTCGGGGTTAATGAGAGTCGAAGCAATTACTTAGCACATTTTTTTTCTTTTGTTTTTGACGCCCACCCTAAGGGGATTGTTATTAATTTTATATATTTAATGTAATTTTGTTTATTCCTTATAGGTAATTCGATATGGTATATATGATATATGGGTAAACAAAACAATTTTAAAGCCAGTTCCAGACTGACAAGAGTCCCCCATATGCCATGAGCAGTATGCGCAAATTATTGTGCAATAAAATGGCACGAAATAGACATAAATCCAACTTTAACTTCAAAACTGAGAGATCAAATGGAATATGGTAAAGGTTTGGTATACGAAACAACAGTGGCTACTCGTTAGTTTAGCAACGTCATCATTTAGCTTGAGTCTTGGTGTCATTATGTGGGTACCTATATATGAATACTTATATGAGTGCGAATATGAGTACTCAAAACTTTAACCATTACAATAATGCACAATATATTGTTAAAAAAAAGAAAAAAAATGAAAATATGAAAAATGTGAAAAAAAGGAAAAGCTAACAAACTGCGCCCAGTCTAAGCTAAAAGACGCACTAACTTAAAGACTACCTCAGTGAGTGAGTACTGTTTGTCCATAGGTCTGTCTGTCTAACCGTCTGACTGAATGACTGACTGACTGACATTTGCCACCAGCCACAAAATGCAATTTGGTGTGCCACCAACAACAACAACAGCAGCAGCAACAGCAACAGCAACAGCAACAGCAGCAAAATAAATGGCAAACAAAGCCACACATTGCCTTGGTCTACCTATTGTTAATTGCAGATTACCAACCAATAGTACAGCATATACCATTGTTTTTCTTCATTATTCTTTTTTCGTTTTGTTGTTTTTGATTACGGCTAGACCACAATATGCAACAATTTTAATTTCATATCAATTTTTGAATCATTTGATTCATTCATTCATTCAGAATTTCAGCACTAGCCAAAATTGGCGAGTAACTTCGCTTTCAGCTTCCGCAAATTTCGAAGGTGAAGCGACAATTTTTTTTTCGGCATGCGAGGCGCGTGCTTTACGCCCAGCTCTGTGTTCAGCTTAGAGTACTTGGTATTCACATTCAGTATGTAAATTCAACGATTCATTTCAATTGCCGAACAGCTGATAGTCACACTTTTTTTTCGATATTTAATGCGCATAAAACCAAAAACATGGGTGAACGAATTTTTAATGCGTGCTTTAGCTACCAAATAACAATGCGTTTAGAGTTAATACAAAAGCGTTTTATTTAGTTTTGTTTTAAGATATACAACACACCTACTTGTAATTATTATTATATTGATAAACAACAATCGAAACTACTTACAACATTTGAATATTTCTTTTTCGTTTTGTTTCATTTTTCTGGTTTTTCAATTTCAAAGTCAAATCTCGCATTACGGAAACAAAAGACTGAAGACACAAACTTGCACGTGTTTCTCTGTGTATTTCTGCGCCTATTTTAATGACTTGTTCGATTAGATTATTTTTATATGAAACACATATGACAAATATAGGTTTAAAGCGTACATATGTATATATATATATATATAAATATAAATATATATATATAAAGAGCAAATTTACAACATATTCAGTGGAAAAGGGGAAACAAAAAATATATAAACAGAATTGACAGTTTGTTGCTTGATTTGTATATTATACGGCTTTAATGTTTTTGAACTTGACAAGATATCATAATTTGCATGAATCTGATGGGGATACGATAAAAGACTAGCCTAATGCTAATGTCTTTAAGAACCGACAACAATATTGACACCAATCATTAGCTCATATATATATATATATATATATATATATATATATATATATATATATGTATATATAGGAAAAAAAAAACTTAACGTACTCATACATTTCCTTAGGCTATAGACGCATTAATTGAGCCTACATTAAAACTCAATTTATGGCCAACATTAAATGCCTGTTTCCAGTTAACAGAACAGCAAAAACAAAATAAAATAAGTTGAGAATCTGTGTATAAATTATGGGGAAATACTTATAATCGTACATTAAGAAGCAACTGTCATGCTGATTAGAAATCAATGTGCTAGCTACACATGCAACAATGGCCCCTTAGTTTTTGGCCTTGACCATAACACTTAAACGGCAAAAACCTTCAAAGACAACTTGATTACCGTTGCCTCAGACTATTTTGTATGTCTTATTGATTTATACGCATAAAAGTTGCTGTTGCTATTGCCGTTGCTCTTGGTGCCGCTGTTGCCTCAAATAAAAATCAGTAAAGAAAAAAAAGCCAAATAAAAACTATTCATAAAAACGAAGAGCAAAAAAAAAAAGATATAAAGACAAATCGTGTCTGCTGCAAATTGGCCAGGGTGTTTTGAACTCTATGCAAAAAAATATAAATACAAAAAAAAAAAAAACACAAAAAGATACTGACATTGAACTACACAGCCAACATCCGATATTACTTCCGAATGATTCAAAGATCATAACTATGAATAAAAAATCAAACAACTGAGCACCGCCACAACAAACAATATAACCGATTTATATGATATTTGTGACTTTTGCTTTGGTTTATGGCAGATAGAAGACCATCACAATTTTATAATACTTATAGAATTGATGTTAGATAGATGGAAGATATATAATCATAAATATATTCTTTTCAACACCCAATAAAAATCTATACGGATTAATTTTTTAAAACATTTTTCATGTCTATGCAAGTTGCAACTAAAGAAGATTTATCTTAAACTTAAGGCAAATAGTAAGTTATTAACAAGTAGTAGATGCTAATAAGTCTAGATAATCAAACCCTTATAAATTCACTATAAAAATAATTTGCAAAAACTTTGAACTAGTTTGCCCTTGTCATTGAGCTTTGACCTATGCTGTGACCTAACCAACGAAATCGAATTATAAATATATTTGTTTAATGAGCAAAACTTATAAATTGTTTGATTTTTCATGCACATTATATAATAATTAATGGAAGGTAGCCATAGCTAATAACTGTATTAAAAAAATAATAAGGAAAACATTTCAGCTTTTCATTGATGTATATCATATTTATATATATATATATATATATATATATATCACACCTTTGTAAGCCTAATTAGCAAATCAATGCGATGAAAATATTAATTTTCTCTGCTTTGTTTAACTTTTATTATTGTTTGTATTGTTGTTAAAACGTATTTAAATTAGATTGAAATTGAATGAATTTTAAAATTTAGTATGATATATATTTATATTGATTGTTGATTATATAAAATAATGGAAAAATATTGCCAAGAACATTTATAAATTCATAATTTTATACACGCATTTAAGCAATAAGCAACTGGTACAACAGGTATATATATATATAAAATAAAAATACATATACAATTGCTATACATATATATATATATTTAAACAATCAAATAAAGTAGAACAAAAGCTGCTAAAAAGTATAATACTAAGTTTTAACACAGTTGATCAGATCAAATGATCATCAAGCGGGTCAAAGTCAACTCTTGAGCCGAATTTGTTGGTCATTAGCAACCCAGCAGCACGTTGCCTTCGCTGTCAAATCAAAAACCTTAGAAACAAAAGTAAAAATTTAGTATTGAAACTAAACTAAGACAAGTATTAAATAAGAGCTATACAAGAAATAAAAATAAATAACATAAAATGAAGGCGGTTCTTCATAGGTCTTTGAATATAAGATATGCATTAAGATTAGCTAAGATTTAACACAGCAATTAAGAACATTCATTTATAGATATATATATAATATATATATATATATATATATATATATATATATATATATATATATAATATATATGCATTCTAATTATATGATGGGTAAAAGCATATGACTTGACTTGATTCCGACTGTATCAATATATTATGTGTATAAACCTGCACATTAAATCTACTTTCCAAATCTTTAAAACAAACAACCTTGAGAATCTAAATTGTAACTGGCATGCAACTTACGAGCATCTTCCGATTAACGACCGTTAAATACTCTAACAATTACAGAATAAATAAAAACCAAATTACTAATAACTAAAGAGGCAAGTTTGTCTAACGAGCTGATTGAGACTGTTATGTTTGACTCAGTCAAGAGCTAAAAATGCACATAACGAAACTCATAGAAATTAGAAAACAATTGTTTTAATGTATAACAGCTATATCTTTAATTAGATGTAGACATATCTTTAATTGCTGATCAACTGTTATGGGCACAGTTGAACTTATTTAGATCTACATGTAAAACTGAATTTGTAATAGTTGTTAAACAAAACTTGTTTTCTTTAAACTAATTAGGAAAACATTTTTTAAAAAGTTGTTTTTTGCTATATAAAAGAATCACACATTTCCTATATATAA
Source organism: Zygothrica quintamaculata (assembly GCA_037044455.1). Classification (NCBI taxonomy): domain Eukaryota; kingdom Metazoa; phylum Arthropoda; class Insecta; order Diptera; family Drosophilidae; genus Zygothrica; species Zygothrica quintamaculata. Next base: position 79,548 of record JBAMBS010001085.1, read on the forward strand.
ATCAGTTAGTTAGTCAGATAGTGAATTATTCTAAATTTGTATTAGAATTCCGCATAAGTAAAAATGCATTATTTATTCTTAAAGTCTTCTGGAATTTATTGTTTTGATTCGCTTTATCATTATTAATGGTACATTGGCGATTTCTTTAAATCGCTTCTATTTAGTGCTACACACTTATAAATATATATATATATATATACTTGTATAGTATATTTTTGATTTTAATAAAAGTTTTTATTTTTAAAGTTAAAAATATTATAAGTATTATAATAAAAATGAAAATCAGACCTCAGATAACGATTTGTATTTTGTATATGTATTGATCCACTGAAACATAGAAAGAATCTTTTGATTTTTATTATTTTTTAGTTTTATAATAGTTGTCAAAAAATAAAATTATATTCATAATTAAGTATTATTTTAAGTATAAAACTGATCAACTGGCTTTATTTATTATTTATCAATGTTTGTTTTAAATTATTTTATTTGACCCCTGAGCGCAATGCTTTTATTAATTGATATTGTTATTGTATTTTTTGAATTGGCAATGCGTTTATTTTTATCCAGTTTTACAATCGAATGCTGTTAAATAAATAAAAAGAAAAACAAAAAACTAACAATAAAATTATGTAAATACAATAAAAAAATAGAATAAAATTCTTTAAAAATAATTGTATATTAAATAAACTACTGCAGATTTCATTTCCAATATACATATATATAAACAGGCTTTTGCTAAGTAATATATAATGCGATTTTAGAATCTTCATTCCGTAAAACTTTGAACAATGTATTCATCCAGAATGTTGACTATCCCTACAACAAACAGAACGAATGCAGACAAAACGCTAAAATTACTGCATTATTTTTTTTCAACCGCGCTAAATTTCTAGTTTAATGAATTTAGTGTATTTTTGTGTGTGCCGTGTATGGGTTTATGAGTATTTTCGTATGTATATGTGTGTGTGTGTGTGTGTGTGTGCGTGTGTGTGTGTGTGTGTGTGCGTGTGTGTATGTGTGTGTGTATTGTATGTATGGAATTATAGGTGTATAATGATTGTATTCATAAGTAAAACGTAGGTTCTAGAAAGTTATTGGCTCAATTGGCACAGTACACTCGCCCACAGTGACACGATACATTGCCATTTCGGAGATGCCATGATAATGGACGAAGGCAGCAGCAATGACGAGCACATGGAAAATTTGATGTGATTGAAACTAAAACAAAGAAGAGTAGATTGTTTTAATAATGGTTTAAACTATATAATACTGATAAATGTACAAAACTTACCCAAATGTCAAATTTACCAGGAAACCAACGCTCTGGTACACGAAGTGCATATAATAGAGCACCCAGAATATATAGTAAACCTGCAAAAAACAATATATATCCTGTGAGCAATTAAATTAAAATATATAATAGTAAGTTATTACCCATTAGTATAAGCCAACCCAAACTCGCACGACTGATTTGGCTTAGCCAACCCTCCATGATGCTATAATGTACAGCTGGAATAACGCCAGAGAGACCAAAGCTCATAAAAACACCAGCGCGCAGTGGACGTAGCGCCGGCTCCGAGAACTTATCCCACAGAGAGACAATGATGGAGAGGCAACCGAGTACACATACCACAGATAGATATATCACCTTTGGCTGATAATGACAATAAAAGCCATAATATAGCCAGGGCACAAACGAGCCCATTATAAGTAGAGCAATTCCACAGTAGTCCAATCTAAAACAAAATATATCAATATAGTTATATCTATATATAGATATAATTACTTTTTAAGCTTACTTTGAGAACAGTCTTCCAATCTCTACCGAATGACAACTTAATGTATGGAAAGCGAATGAGAATCCTAAGCATATGATGGCGCCCATAAAGAATGCTCCAAAAACGATTTTCTCTTGAAATTGAATCTCCACCGTTGGACGTGAAACAAAGTACAATGCCACACCAATAAAAGCAATGCAACCAAGCAGATGTGTCCATATATTGCCAGTCTCCGTATGCACGCGAAATATCGATTTAAAACACGCACGAAAAGAAGGTAAAGGCGGGCGATGGCCGCGATGCAAAAAATCGTTGTCCTGCAACCATTTGGGTAAGTTTCTGTAATGACAAACTTTCCAGCTGGCTTCCCACACCTAAAAATAAATAAAGAAAAAACAAAATATATATTAGGTGTATGTTTATAATGAAAATAACATAAATATTTAGCTTACGTTACCAATAAAAACCAATGGGAAATAAAAGAGAATGAAAAAAAAATATACCATTAAAAATATATTTATTGTTGACAACTAATAACACAAAAAAAAATATTATTCTCATCCAATAATTTGGCATGATCTGCTTTGATCTGAATTAGCTTACCTTGCGTACAAATTCCTCAGCCTGTTCGGCTGCATTATGAGCCAGAGCACCCAGATCAATTTCATCTGATAGTACTCCGGCCTTCAGCACTTCTGTCATCTGTAATGTATATAAAAGTAGAACGTTTAGATTTAGACGTACTTTGAACCGGACTTAAAAAAACTATCTGAATGGCACTGACATTGATCCCTCTTTCTTGATTTATAATCGTGTCTCCATCGGGTACCTTACTATTTGATTCTTTCGGTTTGTCTCCACTTGAGCCAATATCAAATTCTATTTGCGTTTGATCCATTTTTTGCAATAATTAATATTTCATTTTAAATAAAACTCCACACAACAAGGAATGTTTTGTATATTCAAACCCTATCCAATCGACTACTAAGTTGAAACAACTTGTATAGAAACATTGAGGCGGAACAAGAAATGTTCTGCCGCGATAAGATAAGACAGCTCACAAAATAAAAAAAAACTGCCAGACAATCACAAAATGTAAAAAAAAATTGTAACCTGCGTCACATTAGATTCTCTTTGCTAAAGACGCGTCGCTAACGAAGAACTAGAGAGCCCAGCCTTAAGCCGACTAATCCGTTCCTGACTCTACAAATAGCGTACTAATTGACAGCTAAAAGATCCAAGCATATGCTAATATATATATGTATGTATGTATTCATACTTATACATAAACATAAATATACCTATGTACACATGTTAAATAAACAAAGCAGCAATTGTGAGAGAATTCTGCTTGCTTATTTTGCACCTGTGGCAACTTTAAGCAACACAATCGATTTTATAAGCATTGGATGCATAAATATATACAAAAATATATATATATATATGTGTGTGTGTGTAATTCCGACGGCATGGTATATATATACTGATAACCCGCTACCCATTGGGTCAGCGATAATGAAGCGTTTTGCTTGCGCAAATTTAATTTGCACAGCTGATTTCAAATACTATAATGGATGCTGGAATCGGCGATGTACTTACCTCGGCTTCAATGAGCTGCGTATCTTCTGGTGTTGAAGGTAATGGACAACCAGCATCATCCTCCTCGACCAACTCATCATCATCATCTTCAAGTAAGTCTAGACTGAGGTCGTTATGGCTAAGCGAATCTTCTCCACGCCAACCACGTCGTTTGCGTAATATCATTGTCACTTGCTCAAAAATATCCTCATCCTCTTCACCGTCCATACTCTGAACTTTTGGTGTATTGGTATTTTCTGATGATGAGTGTATACCCGAGTCCAACTTACTGGTTTTCGCTTCAAATTTATTTAATTCCTTATCAACGTTCACGTCGCTGCCAGAGCTATTGCTCTCAAGCAGTTTTGTAGCAGATTCCATTATAATTTTTTTTTAGCCTCAGCAAATCTGGTAAAACAATAATATTTTACAAATATTTAAATTTTATTTTTTTGTTAAAGTTTTAATTGACATTTTAGTTAAATTTTGTTATTTTTTCTTTTATGTTAGAAATTCAAGTACTTTTATAAAAAAGTAAAATTAGCACTTCAGATCGAAAATTTACTTTAATAGTCACAACTACGCAGCAAAATACATTATCGAAATTAATTGACCTTTGCACCTTTGCCCATGTCGGTACACTAGTTGGTGTTGTAAACGTTGTTCAGTATATAATTATCTGGTTATTTGGAAAGGGAACGGGAGGTACATAACTAATGCAAACACCACAAAGCAACAAGCGGCAGTAAGCAATCAAAGTAATCAAACTTTTATATAAGAGCCTCAACAGTTTGTATTGTGAAGTAGTAGGTGGGCAAAGTTATCCACACAGTTTTGATATATTTGGGCTAAATGCTTAAGCCACATATATAGTCATGGGTATATCTATATTATAGACACCAATTTGGCAGTTTAAAATAGTGTAGTAATAGTATAGTCCCCTTTATTTTTTTGTTACTACATGTGTTCCAAATATTATGAATTATTAATTATATTTAGATATATATATATACTGCGCTATATTAAAATCCTTTGGTTTAAAGTACTTACCACCTTATTTTTTCTAAATGTCTTAACGTTTATCCGTGCGAATAATATATTCGCTTTAAGCTTAAACGAAAACTTATAACAAAAAATTAGGCCAATTACAACGTTTTGCTTCTTCTCTAATATTCAATGTGGCCAACACATATGAGACACATTTACTACTTTTATTATCCCTAAGCTGCCACTGTAATATATTTCCTATCGATATATGTTTATGGACAAAATAAAATAAAATATAGCAAAATAAATTTAGGGTTATTAAAAATTGGGTATAAGAGAAAACGACATTAAATAAGTTATTATATTATTTACGATTTTCATTATTTGAACTGAACTGTTGAACTGTTAAACATAGCTGTTAAATAAACATTGCTTAACTTAACAGCATATACAAACAGCTGATGTCAAATACTACTTCTACATATGGTACAGAAGATTCAGTATATTCGTGCACTCACGTGTACGGTCGCACTTACAATACATTAAAGACTTTTATAACTTTAATTTAAAGTTATCTAAATATATATTAATCTATATATATTACACAGCTATATATCTTCTTATAACAGTGTGTTTTCAATAAAAAATAAAGTTTTAATGCTGTGTTCACAATTAATAATTAAGCAAATACGTAGGTAATCTTTTATCATTTATTGATTTTTTAGCTTATATTTATTTGGAAACCGCACAGCTGTTGAAACAAACAAAATAAACAAGATATGGAAATCAGGGCTGCCAGATTTTGAAAGTGTGAAATGGCTGATTTCAGCCACTTTCTGTCACAAAAGTGCCTGACAGTTTTGCATGGAATAGCTGAGGAATAGAAAGACGTGTTTTGCGAAGCAAAAAATGAATTGATGACCTTTTTTTTTTTTTGCTCATCACTTCAATTTCAAAAGTGGCTGAAATGATAATTTTAGTGGCTGTGGGCCTCCAAAAGTGGCTGAAACAGCCACTAAATGGCTGATCTGGCAGCCCTGATGGAAATGGCGCCTTTTGGGATGAGTTCCCGCGTTTTTACTTTTTGTCAGAGTGTAAGCGAATTATTTCTTGTTAGTTAAGAAAGGGGTGTTACACCGTACAGTTGCCGTCTTTGAATCACAACCCATTGTATTGATCACACTGTTCTTAGTGATTTTTATAGATCATACATCTTATTTAAATATTTTTAAATAACAGGTCAAAAGTTTGCTTCATTCATGGCTACTGTATCATCACACGCAAAGAATGGCAGAAAGTACGCCCAAGATACGCAACCTTTTACAGTTTTAATTGAGGGTAACATTGGCAGTGGAAAAACAACATTTTTAAACCACTTTCAAAAATTCGATGATGTGTGCCTGCTTAAAGAACCCGTTGAGCAATGGCGTAACGTTAAAGGTGTTAATCTGCTGGAGAAGATGTACAAAGATCCCAAAAAATGGGCTATGGCTTTTCAGTTGTACGTCACATTAACAATGTTGCAAGCTCATACGTCACAAACAGATAAAAAGCTAAAGATCATTGAACGTTCAATCTTCAGCGCCCGGTAAATAAAAAACTTAAATAGCGAATAGTAATAGAATAGTTATATTATTAAAAAAAAATTTGTTTTTCTCATTGTAGCTATTGTTTTGTAGAGAATATGTATCGCAATGGATCCTTAGAGCTGGGAATGTATAACACATTGCAGGAGTGGTATAAATTTATCGACGATTCTATACATGTGCAAGCTGATCTTATTATTTATTTGCGTACCAATCCTGAGGTTGTGTATAAACGTATGCGGGAACGTGCACGTTCGGAGGAGAGTTGTGTGCCCTTAAAGTATATGCAAGAGTTGCATGAGCTGCATGAGGATTGGCTCATACACCATCGACGACCACAACAATGCAAGGTAAATTAAATTTTGTACTACGTCAATGAAACTTAGGTAACTTAATTTAATACACAGGTACTTGTATTGAATGCCGATCTTAATCTGGAAAATATTGGTAGCGAGTATCAGCGCTCCGAAACAAGTATTTTTAACGCTGTTTCAAGTGCGAGTCAGTTTCAACCAGCATCTGTGCTAGTATCGCCCAGTAAACGCCAGAAAATGTCACGTTAATTATTCACTGATTTGCAACTAGATTATCATCTGGTGGAAAGGGTAAGGAATTGGGGACACAGCTGACATATGGCACCGTATAAATTTGATTTTACATCTCGTTTAGATGCAAGATAAACAATATGCATTTCCTATTTAGTTATAATTCCTTTTAACTTTATAATTTAACATTCAATATCATTCTTAACAATAATCATTATCAATATTATATTCCTAACTTAACTTTTAATCTGTAAGTTGATAAACATTTAACTGTTTGCCTTCGCATTAAATGTAAATGTATATTATACGCGTATAACAGTTTTGTGTTATAAAACGCCGGCCGGTAAATGTCATAATCATCGATTATTATTAGATATATATATTATTAGACGAACTGCACATAACCTAACTCATAATAATATCAATTATAAAATTTATAAGCATATAATGATATATGTAATAGATATCAAAAATTAATTACATCACCGCCGCATTGTAAAATTGCTGCGACGCGCCACGTCATCGATTCATAAAGCTGTTCTATTTGGAAAACAAGTTCCTGATCGCTGTGCCAAGCATCGTAGAGTGCAGAACGAAATTCATGAACGTTCTGTAGAGTTTGCGTTTGAAGTTTCGGCTCAATGATGGCTATTAGTTGTTCTAGCAGATTTAAATCTTTGGAATCTTGGCATTCAGGGCCAACCAGTGTATCCAAATATATCTGTTTGGAAATTGTATCATCAATAGTTTTGTAGTCATCCATTTTAAAGATGTTTCGCCAATCCTGTACCGTCCAATCCTCGTGCGCACGTGCCCATTCTAAACGTTGCTGCTTGACGTTTAGAGAATAGCTTAAATTTTTCTGCGGGAATTTCTTGGATTTGATCTCACTGATGCGTCGCTGCAGCGTACGCCTGCTCACTTCAATACCAAATTGAGATTGCAGTTCACGCTGCACATCAATGGATGTATAATTTGGATTATCGTAGAGCAGCTGCTCAACTAGCTTGCGATTATCAAATACCTTTGGCCTACCAACTTCCCGTTTATTTTGCAATTCAGTCAATGGTCGCAGCTTTAATTTAACTGGGATTCCTTTAATTGATTCGGTTTCTCTAATACATCTCACAACGCTATCCACATCACATTGAAGCATCTCAGCAATTTCTTCAAAAGAATAGTTATCCTTAAGTGTCTTCACCTTATTACGCATATCCGTTTCAAGCACCATGACTATAATATCTTAGTCTCAACTTCTTGGCTGTGCCAAAATCACAGAACGATTGCCACAACTCAAGTTTGTACAGCGCTTTTTATGCCGCCAATAGCAGGTAAACTTAAATGAAGACCAATTTCCTTGGGTTTATGACGTGCAAGCTGCAGCGCTGCGGATTAGTCTGACCTGATTTTCCATATATACCATATGCGTCTTGGATTGTTCCATGTACCTACAACGTCTTTTCATAGGCTACCCACAAGTACTACTGCCACGTACCAATTTTTAAATTTGATACAAAACAGTTTGTTTTAAAAAAAAATAAAAATACAATTTATTTTGATTATATTTTTTTTTTTTTGCAAACATGCAATTTAATATGATGATCTCTCTTATTATGATGCATTCTGTTGTATTACAAAAATAAATGTAAAAAACTTGTACATGTGTGAGTTTGTTATATATTTCTACAATAGGATATTGCAAGTTTTGCCAAACCTTTCAGTTACTGATTATAAAATATATATATATATACATATATAAATTTATGTCTTTTCTATGCAATGTAGGTTTTGCTTTGTTTTTTATCCATTTAGAAAATAAGAAATTTAGAGTTAATTGTTAGAATTAATGTTAGAATCTATTCGTATTGTGCCAAAGGCGCATAAGGCCTGATCGAATGAATTAACATAGTGTTCGGGTAGGAAGGGAATAGGCTTTAAGCTGGGTGCTTGTGTACATAATGGGAATAAAAGCACGCACATAAGCTGACATTGAGCATACTTATGGACCAGCATATAGGGTGTATTATAAGGATAGTAGCAGCTCGTTTGGAATTATATAATTAAATAAATAACACTAAAGTATGCCTAATTTGATTGCTACATTCATGTGCTAGGTTTTGATTTGTTTCGTTTTCTTTTTTGCTTTTTTTCATTTGGGATTTTCATTTTCCGTTTTCTCTGGCGCAAAAACAAGGGCCATTTCAACTTAATTTTGTGGTTGTGAGTGTTTATTGTACTCGTTATGTATTGGCTATTGTGGGCGCCAGGTTAGTCATCCAAATCGATATCTGAATCATCAGAATCATATCCCCCGCGAATAGTTTTCTGTGGGCGATTTATAAACGGCTTACGTTTCACATCTGGTGGCTGCATTAGATCGCCTTTGTACTCAATAGCACCCGAATGGGCGATACGCCATTCGAGCATTTCTGTTGAGAAATCATCACAGTTACCCAAATCGGTAAAACCCACAATGAAATCCTTTGTTTTACTATCCTTTACCAATGCAATTGTTGGTAATACTTTAATGCGTAGACGTTGCGTTAAGAATGGTGTCTTCTCAGCATTTACCTTACAGAATTTGGCTTCGATATGCTTGGTAGCAAGGATTTTTAGATGCATATCGACAATGCGACAACGTTCGGTACTATCTCTGTAGAAATGGCATACAATATTAGGCGATTTCTTCGATACTTCAAAGAATTCCTTTTCATCTGCCAATTCTGTATATGTGCCATGACCCTATAGTATTTATGCAACTTACAAAAAGAAAGTTTCAACCTAATGGATTGTACTTACGTTTCTAAGCCATTCCTGTTTCTTACTGTTTAATTTTTTCATTTCTTCTATCCGTTTCTCACGCAACGCCTTTAAATCATCCGTATCCAAATTGTCTAAACGTTCAAACTCTTGATCTAACTGCTGCTCAATCACCTGTGCAGCAGCAAATAATTGATTTTCCAATATTTGCGCCATATCTTCGGTTTTCCTGATTTTTTTTTTTTGGAAACCAATAAGTATAAATTTTTTATATTTTGTATTTATGCTGTCTGTATTTTTTAAAAGTACGCAGTGCGTGTTTACTAGATCGGTTTCATGAACGTGTATGTGAGTTTGCATGTTATTACAAATGTTTTGTTTGTGTGTATGCGTGTCCGGCACAAATGAAAGGCGTATCCATATGCAGATGCGTCATGTTTTGGTGAAAATTCAATAAAGTAATCATTGTTAGTAAGAAAAGACAGTAAATTAGATAATAGAAATATATAAATTATATGTTACAATAATACTTACATTAATTTATCAACTCTTTCATTGATTTGACGGGTGATTTTTGTAAATCTTATTTATTAGTCGTGTGGGTTGTCGATTATACAAGTGAATCGATTACCATAGAAATCGGTGTGGCCGTAATCTAAAACAAAATATCAAATGGGCTAATTTCTTCTCAATAGCAAAGACAGAAACCATTTTACCGTCACAAATACTTTAAAATGCACTGGAAATTTTTGGTATTTTGAACGAAATTATATTTTTTTTCAGGTTATCAAGTTTGGTCACACTAACATAATAGCGCGTTAGTTTTTTAATTTTTTCATTGGCGTCGGCGTTGAATTTAGCCACAAAGATATTTCTTAGCTGCTAATTAAAGTAATTGTCATTTATTTTAAGTGCTTGATTGTGTTGTAAAAACTAAAAGGTTTGCTTTTTTTGCTTCCTTATATACCTAGAAATTAATATATATTTTTACACTATATTATATAGAAGTTAAAGTGAACTTGAGCTCTTTTGTGTTGTGGTAGGATTGGAGTTTAGTGTAGATAAATTTAAGTGCACAGTTGTCGGGCTTCGCTTCTTAAAAAATTTTTGTGCAAATTAAACGAAGTTAAAAATGATGATGGCAGCAAATTTGAAATATGTGTATTTAATATGTTAAAAACTTTCCCGCGTATAAATGTGTATGTATGTCTTTAATTTTTATCTTTCACTGCTGCAGTTCCGCCATTTTTAAAACAAACCCCGTGAATTGAGCCTGCCTAGTACAGTGGTGGCAAAGCATATTGGTATTAGGCTCTCTTTATATTTTGACATGCTCGCAAAGAATTTTATATTTATACATTTTATAGATAAGTTATAATTATTACCAATATTTACCTTTTGGTGTTTTAAAGAAATTATAGTTTTTATTAATATTTAGACATATATATAATTAATAAACACTGTGTCTATTATTTTGACGCTCATTGTATAGGCGCCTTTTTATACGAACACCCAAGCATACATATACATTTGTGTACTTTTGTTATAGAACTTCTAGCTAAATTAGTTTAAAGAAAGAGTTTTCAAGCTTCTAAGGTTACATACATGTGATCAAATATTTACTTCTTGATCTGATCGCACAAATAGGTTTGCGATATATACACAAAGTTTAATTAAAGTCTGCGCACACAGACATAGTCACAGTCCCTCGTATATAATGATGCTCGCTACACATACATTGACTGTAGTAGTTAAGTTTATTAAACCCTGCACGCTGGCATACAAACAGCACATCAAAACAAAAAGTAAAAAAAAAAATAATTACAATGACGGCGCGAGGGCTTGGCGCATAACTGAATACATGCGCGCACACTTATATGTATGCGTGTGTTTGTATTTGGCTGTTGATGCATTTGTATATTATATGCATGTATTTATATGTTTTGATTGCACATATGCAATGTTCGTCGCAGCCTCTCGACGCGTTTTTTGAGTATGCATGTATGTGTATGCATCTATCACTTTATTTATTTTCTTGCAATTTTCCCTATTGCACTTTCTAAAAGAAAACTTCAAGACACTTGCTCGTTGCAATATCTAAACATTGCCTTAGCCTCGGCGCGCCTAAAAACTTGTTTTTTTTTTTAAATTTTTTTTTTTCTTTGGGACATTGGACATGCTCATTGAACGTTACGGGGGGGCATCTGAGTATTTTTATACTTTTGGGTTTTCTTTAGTATTCTACATTTAGTATCTAGTTTTTTCTCGGGTCTCACCCTCTGACAGATATTTATATGTTATTTGGGATTTTGCATTTGCAAGTTATGTACAGTAAACTAACGATAAAATGAATAGATGGTTCTTACATTACAATGCGCAATTGGATCGAGTATACGGATGAATGCAATTCTTTACAACAACTGTCAACGAATATATTTTATGTTTGGAAATCAATTTAAAAATCATTCATAAGTTTAGCTTACATAGTTATGACTGTATTTATTTGATTTTGTTTTGAGTGCATATTTACCGGAAGCCCGCAAAGAATAAACAGGGACTGTCTGCAAAGTGGAAACAACAAAAATTATTCAAATGGAACGTTGGATTTCTAGACTGGTCCCAATCAACTATTGTTTAATGGAAATGTTGCCTGAATAGAATATTCGAGCTCATCATACGCGTTTATTTAGCCGGGTTACTGGCAATTCCTAATAACCATTTCTTACTTATGCATGAACAGATGTTAATCATAAAGTAATTTGTTGAGCAGCTGCTTGTTGTAGGTAGTGTAGCCTGATTCTATTCCTGTCCCTGTCTACCTGAGTTTATTCCGTGCGCCTACTTAAGCTCTATACCCTGAATTTGAAGGGATAATAACAAATGTAGACATCTAACTATCAACACGTGTGTAATATCTAGAGAAAACGATAAGCGTTTAAGATTAACAAAAAAAAAAATAGTTATAGAAAAACTAGAAATACGAAACTGCATCTGTGAATTGAAAACTTGCTAGTTTTGCCAAGCAAAAGCAACAACTTTCAGCAATTGTGGTAGGTGCACAGGGCAAAGCCGGTTCTCTGTGGCCAACGCGAGGAATGCGCCAACGTTTCTTGTCGCCGTCAAACCACAGCCACAATGTAAACAGACCGCATTACTTGGCTCTTGAATAAAAGATGAAGTGTGCTTAGCTTTCATTAGAACTTTTTTGATTTCGTTACTGCTCAAGTGGAAAAAAACTATATTGCAATTTGGTGCAGTAGATCTTACAGTTAAATGCATATCTTATTGTAATACATTTATATTTTTTCATCTATTTTTAGAATACGTGTAACACGAAGTAGTGTAAAGCAAACGAGGATTCCATGCTAAGTAAAATGGCACAACCTAATAATATGGGAGGAGCCGGCGGTGGCACAAATGCCGGGGGAAGACGTGTACCACTGTCATTAGGCAGCGGCAGTGGTGTCAGCAATCCAGTAACAAGGATTCAGCAAGCAGCCGGAAGTAATGGACGTTCTAAGAGTCCACAAAATAGTACAGCGTCGGTTAAGAAAAGTGATGCAAATGCTGCTGCCTCTGGGCCATTTGTGTCCATTAAGAAATCAACACTAAGCCAACAACAGAAATCTTCCTCATCATCCTCTTCCGCATTTAAAGATGATGAAAGAAACCAAAATGGAAAGTCTACGAACACCAATCAAAAATCACCACAAAATGGTAGCTCGAACGTCGTCGTCAAAGAGCAGCATAAAACTAAGGAGCAACCGAAAGAGAAGAGAAATGATAAAAATGAACCATCTAATGTGGAATCGAAAGAAGAAACTAAAATAGTCAAAACGGCTAATGAAAACGAGATAAAAAAAGTGTCAACTGCCGTAGCAAAGAAGAAAGCTGAGAATGATGCTGTTGAAAATGTAGTTATCATAGATGATGATTCAGTGGAAGCTGCCTTGCCCTCTACACCAACAACAGAACGTAAATCCTCTCGCAAGGCTGCGGTCAACCAACAGAACTCACCTAGCAAGCCACAACAACAAAATGAGTCCCCGGTGCAAAAGAAGCAACCGGAATCTCCTAAAGTTTCTGTTGTGGAGAAATCTAGAGAAGTAGAAGCTGAGAAAGTGGTTGCTGTAGAAGATATTGAAATGGAGGCATTGATTGTAGATTCATCCCCTATTAGGAGTGTCGCAGAAAACGCACAACCGGCAGCCACTTCTACACCTGGTCGCAATCTATTTGGTTTTCGCAGCAGCTCCAAACAGTGCAACGAAGTGGAGCTGGCGGCACAGACTCCCAGCTCACCGGTACCTTTACCGGCACGCAGCTTTGCTCAGATCAGTGGGCGTCGCAGTATACGCCCGCTAAGCACGCTAACGCCTGGTAAGCTTGGCACCTACAGATGCAATACCAGTGATTTGGACACCTCCAACTGTACAAACACAAGTATGAATGCAACCGTTGGTTCCGAAATACCCAACACGTCATCATTTTCATTCTCGTTCTTTGGACGCGGACGTAAACGTGAACGCACGCCTCCGCCGCTATCTGGTAGCCAATCGACCAATGATCTCGGCCAGGATATGGAAATGTCACCTCCCAAACGTGCTCGCTTCGAGCTATTTAGTTTAAGTTTGGCATCACCCTTCAGCATGCTACGCTCGCGCTTCTCCAAAGCTACCATTAGCTCACCATCAACTCGCCAACGTCACGATCAAACACCACCAGCTGGTGAAGAAGAGGAAGTCGGTGAGGTGCAAAATGTATCTGGTATTGTTATACAAGAAGAAGAGCCACAGCTTAATAAATCAGTGAGTAATGAGGAAGTTACTGTTGGCCAAGAAGCTGGCCTGGAGACACCCAAAAAGAGCGGTACGCCAGTGAAGGATAATCTACCAGAACAGAAGGATTTCGTTGCGGACGAAGTGGTTGACAAAGAAAACAGAGTGATGGGTCAAACCGATGTTGACGTTTCTGATGTACCCTCAAGTCCCGTGGAAGCGACTGTAGAGGGTGAAGGACAAAACAGATCCCGTTGCGCCATCATGTAAACGATTCCCGCTCAAATCTAATTCTTCGCTCTGTTGTCCCTTTTAATTTAATAGCATTTAAGTTTAATGTTCATTCATTGTAGTAGCGTTATGGTAACTTCTTTGGTAATTTGTTTTGTCGAAAAATTACACTTTAAGAGTTAACAGCTAACTTGGGGCCAAACCAAAACCCATAGATCAGAGTTGACTTATTTTTTCAATTGGAAATTATTATTACCAGTCATACATCCTGATCCATAGGTTGGCCATTTTTCATAGTCGTAACGATTTCTTGCTGCATAACTGTGTTTACGAGATGCAGTTATCCACCGACAAATCATATCATACGATTAATAATCATTTATACACACTGAATTTTGCGTACCCAAAATAGAGTTGAGTACAAAAGAGACAAGTATTTCAAGATTCAATAATAAACATATAAAAACAAAAGCAAAATAAAATTAAATATAATAGCTTTAGCTGTAGAAGATGTATAAGATTTATATATATCTGAGATTCCCCTTTATTTTATCCGTAAATATTATTTGTATTTAGTGTACAACAAAGCAAAATGTAAAAAAAAATCGTATATTTTATAAATAAAAACCATTTAAACAAAAACTTTAAATCATTTTACTTTTAATTATAAATTCGAAGTTTCATACATTTTTTTTATTTTATTTATAGAAAAAGATGTTTACACATTTTTTTGAATCGTTTGAAAGCGTTGATCTTTACCAGGGGAATTTTTAGGGATTTTTTTTATATACCAGGGCTGCAGCTAAGTACTGAAAACTTATGACAAAGGTAGTAATAGTATTTTTACAGATATATTATAGAGGCGTGTGCACTGACTGTAAGCCCAAAATAATTATAGCAATGTATAATTAAATTAATAATTAACCACAAACATATAATATTTTTAAAGTAAATTTTAAGGGCTGCCAACTTATGTCAAAGATGGAACTGTGATTATTTATAAAGTTACTGAACACTATTGCTATAGAAAATATATCGACGCTCTGTTTAAATAATAACTTCGAAAATAATTTTATAAAACATTAATAATTTTTAAATCGAAAAAGTAGTTATCAATTATATTGCTTGTACACAAATAAATAGCATGCTGATCACAACATAAAATAAAGTAGTCGCGTAGATAATTTTGGGCGCGAACGTTGCATGTGGAAAAAAATAGTACAAAGATAATCAACAAGAATACAAGGATAACATGGAACACGCTGATGTTGCCCATCCACAAATTGACTATATAACGCCTAAAAAAACAAGCTCTATTATCGAGAGCCAGGAGTTATTGGATAAAATTAATATTTTAACTACCAAACCCGAAAATCAATCAAACAATGCGAAGGTAAAAGCAAATGCAACTTATAGTTAACAGTTACAGCGCGCATAATACACACACACGCACAGCCACACATACAATAAGACATTCCGTTATATGATTTATATCTTTTTTTATTTAATACATATATTCATGATTTTTTTTGTTGTTGGTTGCAGTTGCCCACTATCAAGGACTTTGTGATCATAAAACCTATCAGTCGCGGAGCGTTTGGTAAAGTATTCCTCGGGTACAAGCACAATGATCCTAACAAACTGTTTGCTATCAAAGTAATGCGAAAGTCAGAGATGATAAACAAAAATATGGTTTCCCAGGTGATAACAGAACGCAACGCATTGGCGTTATCTCGTTCACCATTCTGTGTAAATCTATTTTACTCTCTGCAATCAATGTCTTCGATCTATCTGGTCATGGAGTATATGGTGGGCGGTGATTTGAAGTCATTACTGGCCATGTATGGTTATTTTGATGAGATGACTGCTCGCTTTTATGTAGCGGAAATGGTTATGGCGTTGCAGTATTTGCACCAACATGGCATTGTCCATCGTGACATTAAACCCGATAATATGCTGCTCTCGACCACTGGCCATGTAAAACTAACTGATTTTGGACTAAGTAAAATTGAACTACGTCGTGATTTGGAAATTTCTGATCTTATCAATTGCTCACCCAATCTTAATGCCCGCACTCCGGGACAATTGCTGTCGCTTACATCGCATTTATCCTTTGGATCGGAGAAAAAAGTGCAAGAAAATGGCGCTCACAGTTGTGCCCACATAGCTACCACGGGCACAGGCACTTCGCATCTTATGCAAGTCATCAATAAACATAGTCATATTATGGAATCGTCTGACAGTGAGACGGATACATCGCTCAACGACGCAGAGAAGACAAGTGACAGCAAAATCTCTGGGGTATCACCATTTTTCTCAGCCGAAGAGGTGAACGTTTCCATAACGCATACATGTAATCCTACTACCAATGTAAATTATACACAATCAATTAAGCTGAATAGATTATTAATGCATCTTGCTTGCAGCTTCTGGACAGTAGCTCGTCTTCCTATCATACGTGCACATCCGCGGATCTCAGCAAAATATCACCACAACAAGATGCAATAGCCGTGGGCGGGGCTCCGGCGACCACTAAGCGACGTGTAGAATTCGTTTTTGACAATGCCAATGCCAGTGCCGGAAACGTTGCTCGGATTAACTGCCAGGTAAGTGTTATACACTAGGGGTGAAGCCATTTACCCCTTTGTAAAACTATATGATTCGTTATTCTAAAAGGGCTGCAAATTGGCTGAGCAGGACAAGAACAATACTATGAGTAAAGGTGTAAATAAAGCTGTAACGAAGTTGGAAAATTCGAGCCAAGTTGAGTTAGAGTTTTCCATGATGCGCAGGCGTTCCCATGATGAGGTGCGTTGAATGTGTTTGTCCTTCTGTTTCGTTCCTTGTTTGGGTTGCGGCTAGAAATAGTAGAAAAATCTTTGTGCTGCTGACAATTTGTTCAAAAATACGTTTTAAACAATTTTTAATTTATTGAAGCACCGTAATCGTCATTCCAAACTACAGGAGGATTCGGGTGTGTCTAGTCGGAAGGGCGATGACAACTCCAGCTGTCCCTTAAATCTAAACAGCGAGAGTACTACCTCGTCTATTGAGAAGCACACAGATCATTCGAAAGAAGAATATAGCTGCTCTGATTACTCACGCAGGTTAATACCAAATTTGGATCTAATTCCATGCAATGGATTTGATTTAATCTTATATAATATTTTAGCTACAACATGACGAATAACGCCAATGAACTAAGTGGCATTCGGATGAATTCACCATTTCGAAATCTCTCTAAGCATTTCAAGCGACCAGATTTTCTGCGTGGCATAAAACGTAAAATAAATCTGGTAAATCGATCAGTTAATATGTCCAGCATGGAAGTGGATGGCTCAGGTAATGCCAGCACTGGATTAACACAAGAAATCGAAATATTGAACATAGGCAGTAGTACACCAAAGAAACGTAAAGCACGTTCCTCACCCATACGTGGTGTTTTAAAGGTGCGCTCCTTGTCCGATGATGAGCTTCCCATTCAGCATCTGCTTGGTTCAGAGGCAAACGTCGCTAATGTTGTTTTCTCCACGCCCGTGTCCTCACAAAAACTGCCACGACGTGATGGCGGCTTGTTGGGAAAATTAAAGACCACACGTTTTGCCCTTCCGTTATCCATAGAGAACAAAAAGCGTGAACACACGGCAGTTGAAAAGTTATCTAGTGCTCAGTACCATATAAAATTAGCCGATGATCCAACTATGTCTCCAATTAACCATGGTGGTGGTGCTGTACCAAAGACACCAAAAAACAGCAATATTAATACGCCATT
The DNA here is from genome assembly GCA_037044455.1 of Zygothrica quintamaculata. NCBI lineage: Eukaryota > Metazoa > Arthropoda > Insecta > Diptera > Drosophilidae > Zygothrica > Zygothrica quintamaculata. The sequence continues at coordinate 97,563 of JBAMBS010001085.1, forward strand.
TAGGACGCCAAAATCTGTAAGACGTGGTGCACGTGTATCCAATGAACGTATCCTAGGCACCCCAGACTATTTGGCGCCAGAGCTGCTACTAAAGCAGGGTCATGGTCCAGCTGTGGATTGGTGGGCATTGGGTGTATGTTTTTACGAGTTCATGACTGGCATACCTCCTTTCAACGACGAAACACCTCAAAAAGTATTTGACAACATTCTCAACAAGAGTAAGTTAATGTTGCATTTGCTCCAGTATCAGTGTTATATTATGTTATCTTCATTAAATCTTTAATATGTTCAGATATTGAATGGCCTGAAGGTGATGAGGCTTTATCGTCTGATGCAATGGAAGCTGTGGAGCTGATGTTGACCATGGAGCCCGCGGATCGCCCAGCAGCCAAAGAAGTACAACAGATGCGACATTTCGTTGACATTGACTGGGAAAACATTGGTCATATGGAACCACCGTTTGTACCAACTCCAGACAATCCCACCGACACCGGTTATTTCGAGGCACGCAATAATCTCCAGCATCTGCAGTTATCCAATTTTGCACTCGATGACTAATAGTGCTCATACCCAAGATAGATGCAAAAGCGCCCAACTCTAAAGCGTTATTTAAGTAAATTAAGTGTTATTTATGAAAGCAGTTTATATTTGTAATAGCTTTCAATTATTATTATTATTTTTTTCAATAATTTCATTGTTATAGTCCGGTTAGTTCAATATCTTTAAGTATATGTATTGCGCATTATTTTTATTGTATTCTAAGAAATGTGTTGCCAAACGTTAAAGCAATCGACAACTCGATTTCGTTTTCGGGTTTGTTACATGTAACTACGCTTATATATATAGCTTCAAAATCAGATTACGTAGATATAAATTATATAACTTAGTTTCTAATTCTATCTCAAAGATGTAAACATTAAAGTTTAGCTCTGAATTTATATTAATTTCTAAATTAAAAACTTAATTAAAATTTTAAATCAACTTGAAAAAGAAAATTTTATAGGTTTGTTTGATTTGATTTTGACCATTTTTGGCAATTTTTTGTTTTTTGTTGTTATTTTAATGTCGTTAGTAAGTACTGATCCTTACGAGTCCTGCAATATAGAATATTGGTGCAAAATTGACAATTGAAAAAACTTTTATAATTTTTATTCAATCTTAACGAAATTCACAATGTATATAAAAAATGATCTAGTTATTATGTGTGCGTATAAGAAATTTGATTTGTTGAAAATTATACTTTATAATAGCCTTTTTTAATTTTAAAATCCCTTTATATCCTGTGTATCCTTGCAAATCCTTACGAAGTGCAAATTCAGAATAAGGTGCTCTTCATAAGCTTTCGATTGACACCAAGCTTACTGCGCAACGTCTTGTAGTTTACGAATTATTAACAATTTTCACTGTGTACATGTGGGTTTGTGCGCTGAGTCGAATTTTTGACAAATTTTCGGCAATTTCAAGCAAATTGCAGCTGAGTCCAATTCAAAGTATCAGGCGAACAGAATGCAGGAGTAGGTGGAATCTATAGAAAATTGCTAATATCTCGTTAACTACGGAACGTAGCGCAGTGTGCTTGGTGTCAATCGAAAGCTTGTAGTTAGATCCTTATTTTGAATTTGGATTCGTAAGGATATGCAAGGATAAACAGGAGTTAAAAGGACTTTAGTGGTAAAAATTACAATTCCAGCATTTAAATTATCTCTAATTCTGCCAATTTTGGTACGATTTCCAAAAAATATTCTTTTTTGGAGTCCTTTCTTTAGTCCTGTCGAATGCAATTGGTTTTATCCAAATCTGAGTCATTGAAAATTTTTGCAATTTTTGCAGTATTATCCTTGTCTAGGGAAAAATGCAAAATATATTTTTTTTCTTTTTTGATGATATATCCTTGCAAAAGGATACTGGATAGATCGACTCAGCTGGCGTCGTAATCATAGGGTTTCAGATTATTTTTTTAGCTGTTACATAAATCCAATAGCTGTCCCCATTTACGTAAAGGAAAAAAAAATTAAATATATGCAAAAAATTATCACTTTTATTGGTAATTGTAAATAAATTGTTTATAAATTTATAATTCATATAAAAATAACACAATTGGCTGCGGTTTATAAAAAGGATAAGATTATTATTATGTTGGTGTTAGCTTAAAGTCACAATCCCAAACTTCTGGAATTGTCGTTAGGTAGCTCTGTTGATAGAACACATCAATGAGACGACAAATTAAATGGGGCACAGCACGGAAATCAGGCATTAACTGTTCCTTAAGAATGCTAATGGCTCTAACGATCTGTGGTTTAACGTCAGTAAATTTTTTATTGGCTAGCAACATATTCAATTCCCGCATGCCGCTTTCGTACTCCTCTGAAGGTAGTCGTAATTCCCGATTAGCCGGGAATAGAGAATAAATTATGCATGCCAAGCAGCGGGTTAGCACCTTGCGACTGAAATGAGATATATAAAAAAAAATTAGTTTAAATTATAAAAAAAAGTACTTAATGTTTATGAAGAACCTGTTGGTAATGTTTTCCGTTTTAAGACCAATTGCGCCCAGTAAACCATCGCTCCAACCTTCAGCCTTGGTAGAGATTAGCTGCAATTGACGAGCCAGCATATACAAAGGTTTTTTAACATGTTGGGATGTCTGTAACAATTTGCAGCCACGTGAGATTATCAAACCCCAGACGAGCGCCAAGCGAGGTTCGGTTTGTGGTACAGTTTTTAGTCTCTCTAACAACTGCGTTAGATCCTGTAAAAATGTTATTTTCTCGCCATCCGACTCAATCTCTTCCAGTTTGTAGAGCACAAAAACGTGCAAAGAAAAGAAGTAAGAGCCAGACATAACTGGCATTAGTTCAAGCTTAGGCAGGGACATTTGAAGCGCTTCAAACAGGTTCTGCCAACTGGGCGTATGCCACGGTGCATTTTCTGTTGACCTACGGAAATAACATTCAATGCTGGAGTCCAGCAAAGTGTAGATGCATGCAATGTAGGTGTTTAAATGCCCAATTGCAGGCAAAGTTGCACACATTAGAACATTGGCCGGAACGGACTGTTGTTGCCAGCTCACAAGTGTCTGGATGTGGAGGCTATAAAGAAATAACCATTATATAGGCAAATAACCAACAGTAAGATAAGTGTTTGCTTACTTGGAGATCTCCTCACTTTGCGTTTGCGTGGGCGCAACTAGTTCTAACATAAGATTTAGAGCTTCTCGTCGTTGCTCTTCTAAAGTACGCAGCTCACTGCAGCTGCTAATGGCCTGGTCAATAGAATCTATAAGGGAAATGAAGGCGCTGGCAAAAGCCTGTTCACCTTTCTTCGTTGCCAACAATTTATTATTCTTTGCGCCACAGGCACGTTGCATCCGCACCATGGAGCGTACGTATAACATGCGTTTAGCTGTTGGCTGAACCAATTCCACAGTGCTGTCGGTGATTTTATCTAATTGCATAGCGCAGGCCAATCTAAGCAGACTATAGAATACATTAATTATAAATTTATGTCTTGGGAATGTATTAGTAACTTACTCCAAAACAGCTCGATCTGCATAGTTGCTATCAGTGGGTAGCTTTAAAACAATAGCTGGTTCCACAGTGGCAACAAACCACTTTAGTAGCTGTTCCAGCTCAGTATATTCAACAAGATGCCAGGGATATTTGATAGCATCCTCAAGTATCTTGCTGGTATTGGGATGCATATGAATATTTGGTTCAAATGCCAATTTAATAAAGATGCAAAATAGATGCGAAAGTAGCTTTATTGGTTGCGACATCTTGGCGAACCATAAGTTCCAGTCGATCCTTATGAAGATGTGACCTAGCATTGCATGCGAATCAGGTATATAACGCTGCAGGCTGCCATAAAGTAATTCTATGTGCGGGGCTGGTGGTAGAAAGCTTTCCCAGGGAAGTTGGGCCATACCTTCGTGTATGGGCGCCAGGATATGTCTAGGCACATTGAGCTGGGCAAAGTGATGTACATACCATGCAAATAAGTGTTCTAAAATTTTGTTTGACGAAGGTAAATACTGCACGACTTGTAGCAGATTGGAAACAAAGGCTTTGATCATAATCTTGCTGCTTTCCACTTGGGCTTCACTCCATGGCAGCAACATATTGCCCTGGTCAGGTTTAAGCTGACGTATCCAATGTGCGGCAGCACCTGCTGCCTGCTCTGTCTGTTCAGTATAGGGGATAAGCCAGGGTGCGAAGGTCTCCACAATAGAACCAAATACAATGTCACTGACTAAAAGAAAACCGGAAGTTATATACATATGGTTTGAGCAAAGGAAATCCTTAAGAGAATGTGAACTTACTTTGATCGGCCAGTAGTTCCTGATAGTTGTAAATAGCGGCTGCCAGGAGCACATGCCCAAAGCAAGTAAACCACATGACCAGCGGCTGACAATAGTCTTTATGCTTAGGATAAAGTCCATGTAGTCCGTGATGCAGTCGCTCCTTCTGGAAATGACGAGCAAATAATAACAATGTGTCTGTCGTTGCTTTTAGCGTAAATAATTTCTGACGACGTGCAAAATCAATAGCCACATCCTGCAGCTGTGTGTCAGTACTGTTTAGTGCTAGCGATCCACCACCGGCACTTGACAATAGCGAATTCAATAAATCCACCAGCACCACCGGCATTAGTTTTTGATCAGATATGCGATCAAGTACCAGTTGCATCACCTCACCATAATGCTGAGGAAAGTCATAGGTAAATATGTGTACGAGTTGCCGCCGGAATAGATCTTGCAAAAGACTGCTATCTGGCTGTGACCACGTTTCAAGACCTTGAAGCACAAACAACAATAATTTATTGATCTCGCTTAGCTTTGGCTGATGACCTTCCAACCAGATTAGCAAATCAAATTTAGAGAGTAGCACAAATAGAATTTTTGTATCACAGCGTTTTAGATGCGAATCTATGAGAAATTGATACAATTCCAGGAAATGTTCGGCCTCTGTGCTGCAGGGTACAAAGACACGTGCCAATGGCTCCACAAGATCACCACGTTTTAGAGCTAACCGTAGCACAGCCAATCCCTGTGCTGCCTGCTCGGCTCGTATAAAAACCTATTAAAATGGAAAGATTTTTTTTTGGTAGTCTTAGCGAAAATATATTAATTTACTTACGCCTAGATCCTCTAACAGTTGGGAATAGAAATTTTTTGTGGCCTGAAACTTTATTGTCGTATCATTCATGTTATCAACCACATGATAAAAGAAGTCTACGCCAATCTGGTTAACTGCATTGTTGGCATTGGAATGTTCATAGATAAGTTGTTGTATGTAACCGCCCAGCTCGCCGATAGCTAAGGCAAACCCATCCACATTAAGGTTCAGCATCTCTTCAATGATTTTGTCATGGCGCTCCCGATTGTGTTCCTGCTTACGTGATTCCTGCTCATTGCGGCGTATATGCTGAGATAGTATCTTAATCTCTGCAGGTCGTGTGCATCCACGTTTAAAAATTGATTCACATTTTTTTCTCCTTAATTCCTCAAATTCTACCATATCGTATAGTTTGGGTAGTTGTTCCACATAATTTGAGTTTAATGAGTTCAACTCAGATGAATTATAATGGAATTTGCTGTAAGTAAAATAAATTGCATTAAAAGTGGCAGTTAAAGCAATTCTATAGTATTCTTTTTTATCTTTTGATTAACTCACTTCGCAGTGCTATTGAGTGTTTGTATGCGACGCATGAGTTCGGGCAGTGTCCGGTTGTCAATGGGTCGTTTTTCTATGAGTTCTGGATTACAATGGGTAGGAGCTGGCAGCCGTTTGTCGTAACTTGCCAGATGATTTTTAATACGCTGGGTGGGTGTAATATGTGGTTTACGCTGTAAAGCGTTCCTTAATGGATTCTGATTCCGTATACGATATATTTTAGCTACCCATTCATCTGACTGTTGGCGTTGTACATTGCGCAGATCCGCCGGACTAAGAAATTCTGTCCAATGACCAACTTGGCCATTGAGTAGCTCACGTAGCTTCTCACTATTATATTGTGCCGGCAGCTGACATTCATCGGTGGCAAATCTATTAATTTGTGTATCCTCCAGCCAAAGTGCACAGCTCTGCATAAGCTTTGTACAATTGCGATACATATGAGCTGCTGCATCATCGTTGGCACGCTTACTCGCAATAGCTGAATAATAAACTTCAGCTGATTTCATCTGCGTTTTAATTGACTTCATAAGCGTAACGTTATGTTCATAGAACTTTTCAGCTACGCCAAAGGTTTCATTAACTATGCGTACATCACATTCGATGGGCACACGCCATAGATAAAGCTCAAAGAATTTCTGACAAACAATCGGGAAAAGTGCGTGCCTAGTATCCATGGTGGCAATAAGTTGTGCGTACTTATAGATAACTAGCTGTTGAACTGGATATGGATTGGTCTTAGTAAGCGCAAGAGTTTTCTTCAGTGCCGCGTCCACTGTTAGACTGGAAAGCTGACGTAAAAACTCGGGCCAGATGCGTGTATCCTGCAACCTGAATTCAATTTCTAATAACACCAGATTAAGCCAGCAGTGTTCAGGTAATATTAAGGGTATGCGCGAATTGGTTTGTCCACCAAAAATGGCTTTGAATGCAGACGTTTTGGGTGGCGTCTTCCAATCCATGCAATCCTAGAGTAAAATTAATGTCTTACTAGATAGCTGCATTCTTTAATCTTGTGTAAGCTTACCTTAAGATAGTTATAAAAGAATTCAACTGTCTGGACGCGGCAGTCCGGAAAATGGTAGGCAATGCGAAGCATCTTGTCCAGAAGGTAAAGCACGTGCGCGTTCTGTGCCCAGCCCGATAATGCAGTGAAACAATTAAGCCAAATATTTAAAATATTTAAAGGAGAGCAAAGACCGTAACTAAAAATGGCATAAAAGAAGTGTTAAAGTATTTAAAAAAGGAATATTAGATAAGCTACTTACCTGGTGTATGATATAATTTGATGATGTAGCATGTTATCTAAGAGTTCGAGAATAGGTCCAACAGAATTAGCATATACCATGTCTTTGGCCATTTTCAGGTAGGTTCTATCCGCATTAAGTAAGGCTATTAATAGCTTTTGAAAACTGTAAATAGAAACTTGTTAAAGACTTTTAATTTAATGACTTGTTTTAATTATGATTACCTCTCACAATTGGCCAATGTGTCCGGCGTTTCAAGGAAAAGTGGTATAATTAACTCTAAGCTGCGTATAACAGCTGCCTGGCGATGGTCCCCAATTAACTGTTGCAGTAGCTCAAAGCCATGTTGGCAAATAATTGGTATGGAATGACCATGTAAGCTGATTAGTATACCAACGTATAATGCCAGCGGTCGTTGTTCACTAACACCCTGCCAGACCATCTCTATACGCTCTAACTCGGGTACAAAGAGTAGTGGCTCTGTAGGATGTTGCAAAGTGTGTTTAACTGACTCCACACTTTGATCCATTAGATGTAGGCGTAACAATGAGATCATACGCCAGCACCAGTTTGTAAATTGTTCCCGACTAGACTGTGGTGCGTCAATGAGCGCAGACACTTGACGCACGCTTTCCGATATACCGGAGACACCAAGTACCTCCGGTGCATGCTTCGTTAAAGCTTCGGTTACCAGGCACGCCATTCGCACATGAATATTATGTGGCAAATATAGACGTCCTTCGTCATTAAAGCCCCAATTAAGATGCCCAATGATTAGACGTGCTAGACGATTCTCTACCGATTGGTAATCAAAGTGTAGCAGCCAACCAGAAAGCAGATCAAAACTCTCCATGCTTGGACGCCAATTCTCTAGTGGTAGAGCCTTGAACAGATAAGGTCCTTGCTCGATTTCTGCTATGCGTGCCTTCATTTGTAGCAATAAGCAATCCAACAGCTCTTCATAGACTAGTGTTAAGTTTACCAACATATCCCGGGCAGATTTGTAGCAGATCTCACGCATTGTTGGATGTATAAAGCCAATCTACAGAATAGTGTCATTAAATATAGCATGAATATTTATATATATAAATATAGCATATATAATGTACTTGAAAAATAGTCAAACAAATGATGCGTATGAGCTGCCAGTCTTTGGTGCGATCACGTTCGTTAGCCATTTCGAAATAGGCCTGTAATAGATAGTACATGTCCTCAGGTGAAACATCCGAATTGGCCACATCGAATTTGCGCCAAAAATCGTCCATCTGAAAGGCAGCTTCTGCATCCGTTGACAGTTGCGTGCTCAGGTCAGTTGGAAAGCCAACGTTAAGGTAGTAGAATAGATGCCAGACAATGTCAACATGCAATGTATTGTATGGCAGTGTGGAAAAATATTGCCAAGTGCCCAGATTGCGGCAACGATAAATGTAACTACAGGACCGAATAAGCAGCGCTTGCATTTCCAGTTCGATGCGATCACAAATTTCTTGAGATTTGGCTAACTTATTACTCCTGAAAGCAGATAGTTTACTTAATTGAAATTTCTATTATATGAAAAACTTACAGAAACAGTTCGTGGTAGTCAGAAACATACTGCAGAGAATGCCGTACCAGGCGGCCAAGACGTTTTGCCAACTGCTTATAGCGTTCATTATTATATGTTAACATTCCCTCACCAAAAAGCTGCACTAACTGTACAAAAAAGACTACAACTCTTAGCATTTGTTGAGGTGTTATCAAATTCGGCTCAATGATGAAATCATCAAGAAACTTTTCAAGGAACAATGCCGAGCTGCAAAGTAAAATATGCTATATTAAATGAATCATTTTAATACGTTAAGAACTTAATCTTACGTGAAGAGCTTATCAAATGGCAATTGATTGAGTAGTGCTATCAAATCACTTTCCTTGAGGCCTACACACTCGCCTGTGGGTGTAAGTGTATCCTCGCCATCAGAGTCAACTACAGTCCAGATACCATCGTTGCCAGTTGATTCTGACAGTTCCCTTTGTGCTTGTGTCTGGCTCTTAAGATATTCATTACGTTTTTTGATGGGCAATAATAAAATTTGCAGTATGGCTATGCAATGATTTAATTCCGGTGAGTCCAGTGGTAGCGGTAGCTCATTAGGTTGGATTCCTTTAGGTTCTGCATGCATTACTGTCATGCCTGGAAGTTGTAAAAACTCAGCTGTCCAGGAGCCAATTCCATTGGGGCAACGTAATATGTTGAACAGCAAAAACCAATGATCCTCCTTAGTTGATAATAACAGTTGCAGAGCAACTAGCTTGCGCAGCCACAACTTCAGGTCCGCAGTAAAATTCTGTTAAAAGTAAACAAGTAGAAAAGTTTCTTACGAAGTGCTTATGATAACAGCTCTGCAGAACAATAATACCGCATTGGGACTAGGTCTTCGCACAAAGCTAAACAGAATGCATATGGCGCGTCTTAGTTGAGTTACACACTGCAAGGTAGCAGTATCTAGTTTCCTGTGCAGAACAATAGATGCTTGTGGATCCACGACGGGACTTGAGAGAAGCTGGTTGATAATGTGATCTATTTTCACTTTTGTAATCTTTGCCTTTATACGATTTGGAGTGTATGTATGACATACTAGATCATACAGACTTTTTAATGCTGCCGTTGCGGACTCCAGTTTAATAGGATCTACTTTAATGAGGCTAGAAATAATGAAAAAATAAGTTTTTATTCATGTAAATTGTTGGTTACTTTACTCACCTGTAGGTTACACTCTCTTGTACAACATGACCATCACCACACATGGCTTTAAATATTCTCGTAACTGGTTCACGTGTCCATATTACACCCTGTGTCTCCAGACAGTTTTTTTTATAAACTTTAGCATCGTGTAAATTAGCCGAAATTTTAGATTGTAAATTATAATACTCTTGCAATGCCTCATAAAGTGCATCTGATTCACTTGATTCGAGTAGTGTGTTCATCAAAAATTCCAATTCGAATTGCTTTGCTAGTTCCAAATCGGGACATTGATAAATTTCTTTTAGCTGTTCGCTTGTAAAAGGTTTTAGTTTGCTGCTAACCAGTGCAAACCCAGGAGAGCTTAGGGCCCGCGGCTTGTATACAACTGGAGTTGTTTGTTCCTCACTAACTGCATTTGTAAGCCGCATGGGCTGCAGATTTGGATATTGCACTAATGGAGCAACTGGTGCACAAGGTGCGCTTGGCGCAACTTCTATGTCATCTACCGCTTCAGTTATATCCGCTTCTTTGGTGTCGCTTGTTGTTGATATTGCACTGGGCCCTTCATTAGATATGCAGCATTCATGACTTATAATGCCCTCTGCCTTATTGCTGGTGCTAGCCAAGGCGGCGACACGCTCAAGCTCTTCCAGGAGCGAAACATTTTCAAGTTCCCTTTGTTCCGACAACAACTTACAACTTGTTGATAACTCATTGTTATCTTCTTCTTCCTCTGTTTGTCTTTGTACATTGGACACTTTTTGCTTCTTTGTTTTCTAAAAAATGTAGTTATTAAATTAAAATTTACGTATTTGTTTATAATACCAAATATACAAACTTCTTTTTTGGGCCTTGCCAATGTTGCCATATTTATTAACAATAAATTATTTTCACAACTTTATCCGCAATATAATTTTGCGTTTTATGCATTGCAATGCGCCGCAAACAATAAAACCCCCAATTTTACTTCTCAATATTGGTATTTGGTGTTAGCGTTGCGACGATTCGTTCACGAAAAGCTCGATCGTGGGACTCATTGAAAGAACTAGTTCTTAAAACGTTATATATTTTGGTTTTAAGAAATTCGCATAAAATCGTTTATGTTAATTTTAAGAAAAATTAACAATAACACAAAAAAATATGTGTATAGTGCAAATTGATATGAAAGAATGTGAATTTTCATACGTGCAATATCCTCTATGAACCAAAAATGAGCCATATAACTTGTTGCCTTTAGGTGAACTAAAAATCGCAGCTCTAATTTGCGCACAGCTGCTGAACAGCTGCGATTAAATTTGATATCGAGGAGTTGCAGCTGTGTAGCAAAGATGGGCAGCACTGCCAGCCTAACGAAACTTTTCAATTATTCAAATTTAACGACTATTCAGTGTTTAAAATAGATTTGCGGGCTTACCTGTGATTTTTATTTAACGTAAATAAAAATTCTGTTTTTAAAGTTTTTGTTTTTATTGTTATTTGTGCTTGTGATTGAGCTTGAGGTTTGATTAAATTATTTTTTTTACTTATTTGTCGCACAATTATAATGAGCTAAAAATTCTGTTGTTATATTTGCTTACATATACATAAGTACATACACATATAATTGATTATTCACAATACGCATTTCGAATATCTCAGAAAAATTATTGCAAATATGTATTACTCGTTGTACAATAATCACAGCATCTTTATCGACTTGATAAAATCTACTCATTAATATTCCTAAACTATGGCTTACATTAAGGACTATATTCTAACTATAGACTACGTTTTGTTTATTAACTATAATAGAGGTGATTATCAAGAGGTATCAGATCGTTGTTTTTGAGCCAAGTTGACGATAGATGCCCGTCTCCCCTGGTGGTACTGTGTCCATTTGAATTTTGCTGGCATTGCAAATAGAAGTGCGGCGTTCACTATTATCGCTAGGAGCATTTGTGAAGACTGCTGAGATTGGGCTGCTCTTGTCCTTCTCATTTTGCATATGCGTCTCAAGTGGTGTTGGATCGAAGCCATGATTAATCTTTTCTTCTCTGCAGGTAGTGGTTGCAGATGAGTTACTGCTACTGCGTCTATTAAGACCAGATTCCTCCTCATGCTTGACGTAGTAGGGTTTCGGCACGTTAAGGCGTTCATAGCAACGGAAGATAATTGGGTGAAGTAGTTTTGCATCGTATTCATCATCTGAACTCTGGGTCAAACAGCTAATAAGTGTGCCAATAAGAACTGTCAACGCAGTTCCAATTAAGCTGTAGTACATAAAACTTATGGAATAGAATGTCTCCAAACCAGTTCTAAAAACGAAATAAAATTAAATTAATATTACATTTTTACGAGTAATATTTTGTTGAAGTTTACTTTTCATAAACAGCTTTAGGTGTTGGATCGACAAAGGTCTGGTTATACCCATCAATTGGTGTATGTGTTAGCAGCCAAGGGAGCTCATCAATTCCACTGCTGGGTTTGGCAATTGCTCTTGAGAAGGTAAAGTTCGAACAGCCCTGAAAATGATAATTGTTGAAAAAAGTTTCGTTTACCTCTTCATTATTTTTAATACCTCTGTTGAAGTTGGCAGCATGTTAGAGGGTTTCTCAATAGTCATGCTACCACCAATAATCCAAAGGACAAATGCGCAGGCAGACACCATACCAGCTGATGTGCCCTTCCAGTTGGCGACTGGAACCATCATAGCCAGAATAAAGCAACCAAGAAGTGGTCCAGACGTAGCCGAGAATACTAACAGCGATGACTCAATAACGCCAGAAAGCAAACCCACTCCAAAGGCAACGCACATAATAATTAGACCACAAATAATGGTAACAATTTTAATGATTCTCAGCTGCTGGTTATCACTGAGTCCCTTAAATCTAGGCATTTGCGATACAAAATCTTCCCAGCAAACGGTAGCCAGAGAGTTAAGATTGGAGACCATCATGCTATAAACGATCAATATAGTTAAGTGGAAGTATACAATGATATAGATTAACTTACCATAGCGCACCGTTGAATAGTGTAGCCATAAAAATGCCCACAAAACCGGGTAAATAACCCAACTGATCCTCAACAAAGAATGGCAAAATTTCATCAGGTTTCTTAATGTAACCCTCCACATAGGGATCGCAAGTCATGTACGTTGAATAAATCACCATGCCCGATAGCCAGGACAAGGCAAAGAAGAGAAATACTATGGGCACATTGCTTAGCATAACCCTAAAGTATTATAAGTTAGGATTAAGTATCGATACGATAATAATTTTAAATATAAGAGATACTGACTTTCGCACCTCTTTAAGAGATTTGAGACTGACATAACGCTGCATAAAGTTTTGCTGGCAACCAATTTGCGATAGAGACATAAACAGCTGCCCCAGCCAGGCTGACGTTGTATCGACGCGCACGGTTAAATCGCCGGTAAAGTTCCAAAAGCTTAAACGTCCTGTGAAAGGGAATAAAGGAACAAAATGAAAATGATAGTTAAAGTAAAGATGTTGTTTTCAGTACGTGTTGTTGAATGCAATTGCATGGACATTCATAATATTTACGTAGTATATCATATGGATCTATTCCCAGAGCTAAGCAATTGTTACAACAGTTGACAGATAGACAGACAACGGTTGAAGAACTGAAGTGACAGACGCGTTGTCGTCAAGCATTTATTACTGTCGTCACGCATCCACTTTCTAATATCACAACCCCTCGCCAAACCCAAAACCCAGAATCTAGTACACAGAACCCAAAACTCAAGCCCAATCTCAATAGCAATCCTCAACCCAAGTTGCTGCTGTTTTATGCCGTTTTTATCATCATCATTTATGTGCATAATGAGCCGACGCAGCAGCTACACAACACCGCAGCAACATATCACACACAACATACAACACAACAACAATAACAACCCCCTAAAATGGATGCCATTTTAATAGTCATCATTCGTCAGCATAAATGTGAAACTGGGACACACACACATATATATGTGTGCAATGTCATTTGACAGAAGTTGCTAATAAGCTGCCATGATCAATTGAAGCAAATCTTCCATGGCCTAAACAACGCTGATTGCTTACCATTTTCGCGATTCTGTTGATAAACCTTTGCTGGACCACCGGTCGAGATGGTGCCCTGAATACAAACGGCGACAGTTACCACTAGTATGGTTATTGTTTGGATGACATCCGCATTGATGGCTGCTTTTAATCCGCCCTGTAAAACAAATCAATGATGAAGTATGTCACGAAATTTATGTTTTCCATGTTCTTATTGTTGTTGTTGCATCATCTACTTACCATTATGGTAAAGAATATGCAAATGGCTGACATGCCAACTATTGAGGCCCAATAGGGTATACCAATTACAGCCGATAGTGCAACGCTTGGCGTGTATACCGTTATGCCCAAGTTACAGATTTGACGTACGATATATGTGGCAGAGGCTAAGCAACGTACACAGCGACTCTTGAATCTGTAATAAAGGTAAGAAAGGTAAAACGTTGGTAATGGAAATTGCAGTATGTTTTGAGTTTTGGGTATATGGTGTTTAGTGTTGGTACAGTTACTCGATTTATACTGTTAATTAAGGTTTTGGCTTCTCATTTATTTACTTTTATTAGCTGCGTTTATTAAAGTTTTAATGTGTTTTGGCCCCTTTTTATGCTACCACACTTAATATATAAATATATAAAATTTGCTTTTTTTTATGATTTACTGCAGCTGTAAAACGAAGCGGCGCTTACAATAAGTGAGTTTGAGCAGGCGTGGCAGCTGAAGCTCAAGTTTCTGCCGTGCCACAAATTTACGACACTTAAGCGAAAAACATGTTGGGAGACCGGAAGAAAATACATGGAAAATTCCAGTGTCTAACAACAAAATTTTTGAGTTCTAAACTCGTTTTGATTGTTTTTATAGTTGTAGGTTGGAGGTTGGTGTTTCTGTTTTTCTTGTGTTTTTTTCCTGTTCTTTTTTTTATTTTTATGATGTTCCTTTCTTCTTGCCAGTTCCTATTACTATACCCTGTGCCCACAGTCTGTGCTTATCCTAACACGTGGTTATAAAAATTTGTGCGTTAATTTAATGTAAAATGCGCGACTAGGCGCCAACTTGCCAACTTGCCAAGTGGCCCAAAAGAGTTTTTTTTTTTCTTTTGTTTTTGTATGTCTAATGATCGCTTAGTATGCGCTTTTGGCTTCAATAATGAACTTGTTGTTGCCCCATTGGTAGATGGGGCTAACAGACTGTACAGACCATAGACTTTTATTGCCAGTGTTTGAGGCCATAACTCAACGGGTTAAAGTCAAACACATAAAATTTAGTTATATTTCTTATATGTATCCGGACCTTTTTGTTCTTTATATTTTATTTTATTTTATTTTATTTTATTTTATATACAGAAACTATGCTAACACAAGCGGAAGTTCAATTTACATAGATAAAAGTCAAAGTATCAAATTTTGTTGCTTCCTTAAAGTTAAGTTCTTGTTTCTTATAAAGATTTACAAAAGTTTTTCCTCTTATTTTTTGGGGGAATTTAGAGGGAATCAAAGCTTGAAATGTAATTCAAACAAAATAGTAAATAAAGTATATATATATATATATTATATATAAATAATATATACTAATGGAAGTCAGGTGAATTTGACATTGTTTGTAGCTTTGTCACTAATATTCTAATTAGTTAAAGGATATATAGAGCAGCTTATATACTCCATTTAGCTTACTTTGTATGACAAGTTTGGCAGTAGGTACATTAGGAGTCAAATTAAGGACACACACACACGCACACATAATACACACATAAAGGTTTGTATATGTGTATAACTAAGCTGACTGCATAATCCAGTGTTGGTATTTATGTGTTGCTTTTATTGATGACACACTAAATGATTAATAGCTACCGACAAATATACACACCTATGTGCATATACAACACTCAAACACACACACACACACACACAAATCTATATGCATATGTATACATATATATATATATCAATGTGCATTGTCGTGAAGCCAAGGCTTATCTGCATGTTAATGTTATAGATCACTGCTCAAGCATACAACTGATTGAATGAGTGAATGATTGAATGTTAAATGGAAAGCAGGTGCTCAGCAATGATAGTTAATGCAAAATTGACAGGTTACAGCTAAAAGATGTTTGTGAATATGCAAGTCATGCAAATCCTTTTGATGTTTTCGCTTCAATACCCTTTAAATATAATATAAGCCAAAAAGAAAAATAACTGGCCAACACAGTGTGTATATAATAAAACCCAAATTTACTGTTCCAAAGAATGAATACACTATAAAAATGTTATGTATATTCAATATATGTGTATTTATGTATATTTAAGGAGTTGCTGGAGAAAATGTCATCAATCTGTTATATTGTATGTATGTATATCTCTTTTTTTATAGTTTATATAATACCAAATGAATAATATACATACAGTTTAAGGGTATAAAATTGTCGTTAATTTTTTAAGTGAATCATATTTTTTTTAAGTATTGCATTTATTATTTGCAGAGTAACAACAGCAACAACAGCAACAAAAACAACGAGAACAACAGCGCACTCTGCATCAATCAATAAGCAAACATCAATCAGGCACGCCCACTGCACCCCTCTCAACCAACCTTATATTGTATTTGGTCAAGCATTAAGGGCGCTTAAATGCATATTATGTCCCGTTTGCATTGCGTTTCACTGAGAAGTTGAGCTTAAGCGGCTTACAAAGTTGACAATGTGTACAACATGTGGTATGTGTGATATTTTAATTATGTTCTGACTCAAATGTATACACTCTATATATATGTGCGCGAGTGTGTGTATTGTTGTAAATAGTGGCGGATCATTGTCATAAAAATGTCTGAGATTAATGCCAACGAACATGGCTTTATTAAAAGGCCATTAACAATGCCAATCCAAAAGAGCCAATTTGCGTGGGCTAATGATGAGTATGCAGCAATCTTAGGGTATGAGATATGGGCTACAGAATAGGGGGAAGTGAGGAATATAGCATGTGCCATAGGGCCACAAATTGCAAAGGCGTGTCAATTGAACAAAAACATAGAATACAAGAAAGATACAAAAGAGCAAAACACGCAGAGATTGTTAGAGGGCGGAAGAAGCGGGGATGAGTAGGAGAAACATTTGCACATGGCGCTCATCATCATTCTAGATTTTGTTGTTACAATTCTTGTAACGGAAATTGATAAAGAAATGTTATTGTAGCAAATATACATACACACACACACGCTCACACGCTCACACTCAAACATATTGTAGGCATTCCTATACCATTCTGATACCATTTTTTCTGTTTTTTTTGAACATCTCGTCGCCTGTTTGTGGTCAATTTTAGCCTGATATGTCAATTTAATATGATTTATGGGATTTATTGTTTCTTGGTCAATTCTTTTATATATGTGTTGTTGTTGTTGTTGTTGTTGCTGGCAATGTTGTTGGTGTTGTTGGTCTTGTAGCAATTGTTTCTCATTTAGCCTGTTAACATGATGTTCATCACAATAAGTGCTCTGCATCTATATCTATATATATATATATACAATATTTGTCGTACTATACACACTCTGCCACTCGTATAGAATAATGACCCGAGGCTGTCGTTATATCTGCCTCTCACTCTCAATTTTTTGCACTTGCTGCCTCTCTCTCTATCTCTTTTAGTCTACACAAGCTGCTTCATGTCTATTGATTGAGCACTAGCTGACTGACTGACTGTCATTGTGGGCGGCTTTTATTATACTTTAATTGATTTGCCTTTTAGTTTTAATCCCACTTGCAAGCATCTATCTTTTATAGTCCGTACATTGGTATATATGTAGAGAAACTGAGAGAGATGGAGAGGGAGAGAGTTGGCTTTATTTCAACTTAAATTGCATTGCCAAAGTCTATTAAATGCCACCACTACAACTCAATATTGAATGTCTTTACTTAACTGCACCACAGAACGTCACTTAATAACTTTAAATTAAATGTAAGTGCCACAAAGTATGCAATAATTGCTGCAACGTTGCCTGCAGCAGCAGTGGCGTAGTAGTAGTATTGAGCAGGGTATGTATAATGTAGTTAACTTCATCTAGTTGATTGACATTTAATTAATATGCATTCAACATGCTAAAACAAATTGTTAGTTCTAGCTACGTTTTGTAGTAGCTCTAGGAAAATTAATAAATTTTCTTTTAAACGCCACTGAGTTTTGTAATTACCAGCAGCAAACGAACAGCTATACAAAATAACGTCAATAACCAACCAACCTTAACGCCAGTTTCAATGACAACAACAACAACAATGAGCTTCAACTAGAACGCGTTATTGCCAGGCTACGCACGATGCCACTTGGCCAACTTGTGGCCATTTATTGAATGCATTGTGCCCTGTGGTCTAGCTGTTGGAGCTGCTTAAGTCTTGGTTTGTGTTTGGGTTTGGGTTGTATTGCTTGGTCTATACACATCATTTATCAATGTGTCCGCTAAGCCAGTTCGGTTATGGGCTAAAACCATAAATTAGCAGCCAAAATTTAATATGCTGTTTAGTTGTGTGAGTGAAATTTTGGCGGCTTGTCTATAATGCCAACCTAATCGCTCCACTGGGAGCTCAATGCCGCTTCACTTGTCCATTGGGTCAAGTTAATTTTATAATCAAAGGCGACCAGAAGCTGCCTTTTGATTGGATTAAATGCTACGCATAAATAAACATAATCAGGCATGTGTCGTGTCGTGAGTGTTGTGCGAATGTGTTTCGATTTAAGTCAAGCCAGCTAGCCTTTCCCTTTACCTTTGCCTTTTATGCTTGTTGTCAGTTGGTGTCGGCGTGTAATACAGAAGTCGGCGACAAGGTGTGCAAGTCAAAGGTGCAAAGAGGAAAAATAAAATAACAGCACCTAAAAATGTGTTAGTGTCAACAACTTTGTTGTCTTTGAATTGCAAATGATGTCGCCACTTAGCCAAAAAATGTCTTTATTTATGCGTGCATGTTGGCCCCAACCACTGGTCTGGTTTTCACCTCTCCCGTTGCCCCTTTTTCTGGTTTTCTGTTTTGTGTTTTTTCCCTTTTTTTTTGATGTATTTTACGAGTCATCCAGGCCCATCTTTGATGGGTGTCGGTTTGGTTGGCACTTTGGACGGTCCTTGTACTCGTAAATATTCAAGCAGAATTCAAATGCACTTACAAAACAAGCAAGCTTTTTGGCACTTTTATGTTTATCTGGTGCCTCACATAACAACACCCACCCACACACACACACATACTAGTGCAAATATATACATAAATATATATATATATATAGAATTCAGTAAGTGCTAACAAGTGTCTTATTGATCCAAAGCCAAAACAAGCATCAAATCAATTCATTTACTTCAATCTTGATCTCAGTGCTGGTATGTTTGTGTATAGACTGGTGCGTGTGTGTGCTGGTGTGTGTAATAATTTTCTGAAATTGAATTGAAATTCAATTTGAAATGCAACCACAATGTTAGCACCCTCTGTGATACGAGTGTTTTGTACTCTGACCGTATAATACTCTAAACGTACTCAAGAACTTTTGGCCAACCAAAATAACTGAACAACTTGACTATTGAACCCAAAAAGAAAAACAAGTGAAAGAGAAACAACAAAAATACTATTACTACAAAAAAAAAAAAAAAAAAAAAATTAAAGCTACAAATCTTGGCCAGAAAATACTGGTAGCACTTGAGGTTCAAGCGTTAGACAAGTGGCAAAGGCCATGTGCTGAGTGGCAGACGTCAGTTGCGACAGGATGCTGACAAGTCTGCAAAGGCAAAGCTTTAAGTGTATGTGTCTATGTGTGTGTGTGTGTGTGTGTATATGTGTGTAGGGTAGTGTATGTGTACTGTATATATATATGGTAGCATGTAAGTGCCCAGCAGGAAATCTGAACCTAGTTTTTCTTTATATCGAGCATATGAAATTGGTTTCTAATATTGTAAGCTCAAAATACTGCGAAAAGCTTATATAAGTAATACATTAAGGGTATTCCATATAACAATAAATAAAATCAATTTAAGTGTATACATAAGTCTTATTAAAATTATTATTATATTTTACTTTTACTTTTACTTTTATCTTTAACCTTTTATCAATTATTCAATGCAAAGGGAAACTGTTCTTGGTCACCACTAAAATATGTACTTCCAGCATGCTTACTTTGTTAGCTGAAATTTCAGGTCAACTTGTTGTTCACGTGTTTAGGTTCTAATGCTGATTTACATAATCTCAGATAAATAAAAAATTAACTTTTCAAAAGATTTTCACCTAGCATATGCTTAAAATTTTTCTGTTGGGTTTTCTTTAACTTTTTTTTTTTTATATTTTGTTTGTTATTTTTTTTTCTGCAAGTTTTTGACTGTTCCTTGGTGACTTTTTCTTTATGTGTTGTATGTATATGTGTAAGTGTGTGTGCGTATTAGTAAGTGGGTAAGTGGGTGGTTGGGTGACTGTCAACGCGAACTGCTACGGGATGCTGAATGCTGATGGCCTGACAGCAACAACACGCGCTATTTATAAACATTATGACACAAACGAATTGTCATACAATTTGTCAACAGCAAGCACAAGTGTGTGCCAGTGTGTGCGCGCGTGTGTATGGGTGTGTCTGTACGTGTGAGGGTTCTTTAACTTTTTGTCTTTATTTTTATGAGTTTATCTAGCTACTGGCTTACTTATACCCTAAAAAAAGTATAAAGCTTCTACTACTTAGTATTGCATAAAAGTTGCCTTTTTGGCATAAACTTGGCTATAACTACTAAGTCGAGTATAGAGTTTGTTTTAAGCCAGTTACAAAACAGTTAAGTTATAGTTATTCTTTATATTATATAGGGTATATTTTAGTTGTACATTTTTAGTGTGTTTGCATTCACTTGTTTTGCATTGTCAATGCCTTTGTCCTTCCCTCAGTTCTTATGTTTGGCATTGTCTTTGACTTGTTCGCTTTTTGTCATACCAATTTGTAGCATATTCACTTATCGGCCCATACGACTTGTCAACGTTTTCCCTTTCCTTTCATCCTCTATGCGCATACCCCCCCCTCCCCACACACACACACACACACACACATACACAATTTCTATTCTATTACCATCTACACATCATCTTTGTAGAGTCTCCATCATAATCTTCAACTCAGCTGCCTTTACCAATTTTTGATGAAGTTGTATGCATAAACATGTCGCGAGGCGCCAGTTGCTCTGACAAGCGACAATGAGGCTTCAAATTTTGTAAGAACTTTTGTTGTTGTCTCTGTTGCTGTTGTTGTTGTTATCCAGGCAACATCTTGTACCTTGTACCCTTATAGTATAGCTATAGCTACTGTTATATGTTGTCCCTAAAAGCCCTTTTGGCTTGTCTGGAATGTCATTTGGTTGTCATCAAACTAAATCGCACATGAAATTCACCATGTATCTGTATGTCTCCGCTACTGTCTGGTTATATCCTTATGGGACACATACAGTCAGTATGTAACCATTGCCATTGCTAACTAAGATTGATGGCCCATAGAAACTAATGAATTGAAAGCAGTAACTATACACTAGAATGAACTATTGTCTAAACGTAATTAGCTCAAGTGCTTTACTAGACGCTAGAATGCAATTCATGGAAATTATGATAAGAAAATCTTTCTTTATGTGACAGACAAATATATATATATAGATATATATGGGGTATAGGTTAATCCTATACTGATTTATGTATTCATATCTGGAATGTAGTGAACTCATTTCGTAACTGTACTTATTTATGATGTTTTTTTTTTGTCTTTTTTTCTATCTACTGCCATTGAGTGCCATCAATCATCAACGATTTGCGCAACATTTAAATTATTTCTCAATTCTAAACAGATTCGTTGTTGTCGTCATCTTAGCCCGTCTCCTCACACTTCCCTTTGGCACTGGGCGCACATGCCAATTAAATTTGAATTAAATTATGCTCAAGTCTACTAGTTCTTACTCTCTCTTTCTCTACTTTCTCCTCTTACTCAGTGTGTGTGTGTGTCCCAATGCGAACCAACGCCCCAAGCTGACTGTGTAGCAGCGTTTGTCAGTTTTTGCAATTAATTGAATTTTGTTGTCAGAACTGCAAACATTTGATAACAAATTAGTTTACTAATTTCAATCTTAAAAAACAATTAGGCTGCTCTGCGATAAGGCGACCAAAGTAACAGGCGTAGGCGTTACAAGTAAAGAGACAATAACAAAAACAAGAATAAAAATATAACAAAGGGAAAGGGAACAAGGGGAAAAGCGAGAGTGGCGATAACTTGTGACAAGTCCAAGTTCGAGTAGAATTGGAGGGATACACTCGAAGGCTACAGTGTCCTGGCAAAGCAAGTACAAGTACAAGTGTATAGATTATTTGCTCTTCTTCTGTCTGTACACATTGCTGCCACTTTGCAACGCTCTGTTGTTGTTGTTGTTGTTATTATTATTATTTTTTTTTTATTTATTTTACTAAAAAATTGTATTCAAATTCATTTGACAACAAATGCAAACACTCTGCTTCTGGTCTGCTGTTTAGTCTCATTTGGTGCTCTTAATGAAGAATAAAAACTGTGCCCAGCCTGCCACGAAACCAGTAAGGAAGCAAAAGGAGGAATGAGGCGATATAATCATTATAGTCTCGGGCTGGAGACTGGTGGCCAGTGTGGCAGTGTACGCATTTGTGAAATTAAAATGAATGTTGAAATAACAATTTGGATGTTGTCGCCGCTTGTTGCTAATTAAATAGTAGCATTCTGTTTCTTGTCTCTTCAGTTGCTTTGATATCTATATCTCATGGGTAAAATAGTTGGTACTCACCTTAAATCGATGTACTGATAAACAGAGGTAATGCCCAGGTTGAAGTATACTGGTACAAACATAAAACAGACAATGGGATAGGCACTCATTGTGCCATAAATGGTCTCCCACATGGCTGAGCCGCGATAATAAAGTTCACTTGGATAACCTATATATGTGTATATGTGTGTATGTGTGTGAGAGAGAGAGAGAGATATAATGTGTGAGAGTAGCATAAAAATAAGTTAGTTAATGAATCCGTTGATGATTACTTACCCAAAACAGAGCGTACACCAAGTGTGCCACGTGCAATAGATATCATGACAGCCACAAGGGATACACCGCCAGTGGCAAAAACATAATCAGCTTTGCTTCTTTCCTTTTTCTTACCAAAAATGCGTGTCCAGAGTGGCCCCAAGACGGTTAGCGCTATAAATGCCACAAACATAAAGTAATCCCAACCCAGTGTGCTTAAATCCTTGGCCATGTTTCTATAAAGATATCAAAAACAGAATGCAAAAATCAAATACCAACTTTTTACTTTTTGGTCAAAAACAAAAACAATTTCAAAACAGCAACCGCTAGGTTAGTTGGTTACTGGCTACTGTAGGTGTATATACTATAGTTAAAACTTAGATACTTGGTTGGGTATTTCGATGTTGGATGTTGGTTGGATTCAGCTCAGCGATTCAGTGGATCTCTTAAGTTCGCTCAGCGGCGAATGGTTTGTTGTCAAAACGTTTTTTAGCACAGTTGAACATGTGCATATTAGTCACGCCCGGTACACATAATGCCCACACCGACAACGATGACGGCGAAGAGTACGTTGAAACTTTGGCCACATTGTTGCATATCCGCAGGCGTTTGGGTGACGCTCCTACAACCAAATGCTGGCAATGCGGTTGCCCAACGGACCACCCATGTCATAACCCTTGTAACAAGCCAACCAAGGCGAAAGCGAAAGGGGCGTAAATATATATATATATAGAGAGAGATGGTGAGAGAGAGAGAGAGAGAGAGAGATAGAGGAAAGGGTTCGGTGGGGTTTCGTCTGCAGGATAGTTGGCAGCAGGATGAAGATTGTGAGTTTGGCGCCAGGGCAAATGAGTTAAAACAAAGCAAAATGTTGCAAGCTACAAAATTTATGGACTGTGTCCTTTGCTCGCACTGCCAACAGTTTTGTATGCATGCCATGTAGAGAGCACACAGGTCTTAGTCTTTCTTCTATACCAAAACAAGTATACATATACATATATGTATATATAAACCTGTATTTGTATTTGTATTTGTATTTTACCTAGTACAAGTTTGATTGTGGCCTACAAAGCGTACAGCTTAGTTGCGATTTGGGTTGCAACTTTGTGTGTGTTTTACATGTACTTGAAGAGCCCTAAAAAGCCAACTGTTGATCCTTTGACTGTGTGCAGCAATCAAAGTGTTATAGTCCAGCTAAGGATTATAAACTTCTCTGCTACTTTAAACACAAAATTGTAAAATTCTCATCATTAAATTTATGTACTAATATTATATTTATTTCAGCATTAAAGCAAAGTAAATAATATAAATAATTTTATGTATAATTTGTAAGAATCATTAATTTGGCTTTTATTTAGAAAATTAATTGCAAATTTCATTTCTAGCTGACTCATTTGATAATCATCATTAAGTTCATCAACATTATCATCATCATTGTCCTTAACGATTTTCATGTCCAACTAATTGACAACATTTACCATACACTTGTCTGTCTCTTCTTTTTCTCTCTCTCTCTCTCTCTTTACTCTCTGTATCATTTTCGACCTTCCCTTTTCTCTTTCTATGTATATGTGTATGTGTGTGTTTAAGTCTGTCATTTGCCATCCTTTAAGCTTTTATCTGACACTTTGTCTGGCTTTTGTTATGCCTTTCTCTACAAACTATTAGTCATGTTTTTTCTTTCAGTTTTCTGTTAGAGTTTTTCTTTTCGTTGTTTTTTGTGACTTCTATATTATATGTGGAGTTAAACAACAGGGAAAGAAAGTAGCCATTCGGTCAGCTTTTTACTTGCTCATGTGATAAGCAAGCAGAAGCCAACAAGGCCAAAACCCTATGCCATAAGGTCCTGCCAGCCATTGTGTATGTGAACTTGTGCGCAAAATGTTATTTTCTGCTTGCTGAGCTTAAGCAAATTATCCGTGTTGCCGGCGTTTTTGTTACCTGCTGTTGCTGCTGTTGTTGCTAGGATCTAGGATCAACATATAAGTTCGCATTTGACAGAATTTGGGGGGGTTGGAGTGGATAGCAGAATCAAGAGACGTATTAGCCTTAGTATTAGCTGGTTTTAAGCAGCTGCCTGTCTCTTGTGTAAAGAGGCGTTTAAGCCAAAAATTTTCAATAGTGCACAAAACTCTACGTAATAACAGCGACAATTTGTGCACATTTTCATGAAGTATGTAAAATGCTGCCAAAAACTAACCAACACATATGCATAGGTTAGCAGGATGAAAGCTGTTACTTGAAGCTTTCTTGTGGCACATATATTGTATGCGTATAATAAATGTGGCGCACAAGTAGCCTGTATGTTGCATGGGATGGATATTGCAGCCGAAAAGGCTCCTTCAGATGCTTACATCATATCCTCTCACTGTCTCTCTAAAATAAGTATGAGTATGTGAATAAGAATGAGATTGCAGATGAGAGTCTGAGTCTGTGTGAGGATGAGGTTGTGGATGAGGTTGAGAATGCTTGCAGTTAATATTCATGCAGTTCTGGCGCAGCTTGAAAAATTATACAAAACTTGGCGACATGTGTGTGAGATGATATGACGAAGGAGTCGTCGATGCCAAGGATCATAAATTATATAGCAGCTTGTAACAGCGGTTCCAAACGCAACAACAACAACAACAACAACAATAACAGTGAATCTTTGATATGTCGTGAATGTTGGCAGAGCATTCTCTGTGTCTGACTCTGACAGTCACAATATAAAGTTATTAAAAAGGAAAAACGGAAGCGCGTGTAAACGGCAGGACTTAAGTGACAAAACAGGGAATGAGAAACGACGAAGAGAAAGAGGTGTAAAAGAATCGCATAAACAAAATTTATGCCAGTCATGAAATATTCAACATATTCATATTTGTGGCAGAAAAAAAAAATGTAAAAAAAGAAACCAAAATCCTACGGATAATGCGCCAAAAACTCAACTCCAATGAAAATATCAAAAAACCATTTGCAAAGCTTCTATTTAATTTTCCATTGATGGCCACTCCGACACGCCTGCCGCCATGGTCTGAGTCTAGTTTTATTTTCTTTTCAACCTTTTACTCTTATTTATACACTATTTTGCTTTCTATTTTCCTTGCATTCTTTGTACATTTTCTTGTTTTTTTACTATGGACTGGCCATTTCCTTGAACACTGTTTCCGTCTCTGCTTTTCCACTGACAAATTGAAAATGTAATTTAGCCAAAGTGCAGCATTGCGTTGCATACTATTGCGCGTCGCCACTACCACTGCCACTGCCACTGCAACTGCCACTGCCACTGCCACTGCTACTGCCACTGGCATTCCTTATTGCCACGCCT
This sequence comes from Zygothrica quintamaculata, assembly GCA_037044455.1. Classification (NCBI taxonomy): domain Eukaryota; kingdom Metazoa; phylum Arthropoda; class Insecta; order Diptera; family Drosophilidae; genus Zygothrica; species Zygothrica quintamaculata. Next base: position 123,569 of record JBAMBS010001085.1, read on the forward strand.
TAAATATATTGGCTCTGGCCAACTGTTGGCCAATTTCCAAGCAGGCCAAAGGATAGCACAAGTCGTCGCTTTATGTTGGCTTAAAGTGCCCGTCATGACGCAAAACGTATGAAAAACTGTGCACTTTTTCTTTCACCTTTACCCCACACAGATACACACACATAGCACACATGCATACACACAATCAGCAGTTGCATGTTTAATGCATGATTTTGCATTTTTTTTTTTTTGTGGCATGACAAGCAGACCACTGACCTGTGACCAGTTGGCCCGCTACTAACCTTAGTCTCAGCTAGCTGGCCAACACCTTGGATCAATTTTTTGTTTTCCTTTTTCATATTTTCTGACTTTCAGTGGGTAATTATGGTAATTGTCTTGTTACTATACGCTGTGGGTGTGGCACAAATGTTGGCAATTTGCTGCCTGCAACTAATATGTATAATGTACTAATGGAAAAATTAAGGTGTTAAAGTGTAAAATATAAGAGAAAAAGCTTAACAGAACGCATACAAATTGCTTCATCGATAAGAACTCTTGCTTATGGAAATGCAATTTATTTCATGGAAAACTTAAAAATAATAAGCAAAAAAACTGGAAAATTGTTAAGCTAAAGGAAAAAGGAAAAAATATGCAAGTTGTTGAGAAAGGAACTTGGTAAGAAAAATGCAAAAGAAGAAGTACTTGAAATGAGCTTTAGAATAATCTACGATCTAGTGTAATTAAATTCAGAAATACTCTATAAGGATAGCATGTCATTAGTCTAATGAGCTTCACTGTAGGAATATAAAGTATAGCCAACTATATAAGGTGAAAGTTGGGGCTTATAGTGGGAAGATTATAGGAGCGAAACGTAAATAATAAAGTGAAGACTGTCTATACGATATATGGTAGATATCGTATATGTTAAAGCACACTATTTGCATAGATTATATATGGTAAATATATCATACAAGCTGAATCATATATATATATATATTACTACTGCAGTTACTAACAACATTTTAGATAAATATTACAAAATAATTCCATAGCTTAAAGCTTGTGTATACTTTAGGCTAAGAGATTTAGTAAGAGCATCTTTTAGTTAGTTTCATTAAGTACTTCCATCAAATGTGCACTTGAAACAATTATTTAACTCGTGTATACCCTGTGCTTATAACGATATGGAGTTCCCTCAACTTGATTTATGTGGCAGTTGGCTGCTGCTGCTGTTGTTGCTGCTTTTTGTTGCTAAGTCATTTCAGCAGCATTACAAAAAGATAAAAAGTGGGAGAGAGATGGCAACAAAGTTGCCTTTTAAATGTATGCATTTCATTACAAAACATAAAAACTTTTAACGTTCGCTGCAAACTCAAGTGCGTTTGGCTAATTAAAGTTGTGGCATGTATTTTAAGGTTAGGTCTGAAGTTGAGGTTATAGTTTTTACAGATTGCAACAGGATATTGACAATCCAAAGAGTTAGGGGCTAAAAAAGTTTTAAATCAATTCGAATTTAACATTTTGAGTTGAGTCTTTGGGTTGCACGCGCTGTTGCACATCTTTAAGTTAATGCATTTTTCTATATTTTTTTTTTGTCAGTTCTTGTCAAAAAGTGTCGCCTTTCATTTATGTTAGTTGGTTATGGTAGAAGCAGCGCACTTAAATTGTGAGTAAAGTGCAGTTAAGTCAAGTGACTGCAAGTTACTTTTAGATCGTTTTGAAGAACTTGGCTAAAATGTAAAAGAAGATAGAATAGGGGCAACTTTAGCTATATTCTTCAATTTTTGCCGCACGGCTGCTAAAAGTTGTTAAACACAAAAACTTTGCCACTTAATACCAGTTCGAGTAATGAAATACGATTCAAGCAACGATACCAACTGCTTGCCTCTCTCCAACTCCCCTCTACCACCATGCTGCCTTCTATCACAAACCAACAAATTGAAGTTGAAGTATGCGGTTCGGTTAAAAAAAAAAAAGTTATTTTCTCTGAAACCAAACAACATGCAAGTGCAACTGCAACAGTTTTCCAACATTTGCAATGCTTTTCTGACTGACTTTTTCCTTTGTCTCTAGCACCCCTCTAATTCCCCTCACTACCCTTAACTACCGCTTAACAAAAGTTCCCATATTGCATTGGACAATTGTTTGTTTTGTTACAGTTGCTGTTGCTGTTGCTGCAACTGTTTCTGTTGCTTTTGCTGTTGCTGTAGCAGTTACAGTTGCGTTTTTCTATTGGTTTGTGCTTTAGTTTTAACCGCTCGACGCTTAACACATGTTTGCCCCTTTTTCTTTCGTTTCAACAATATTCTAGGAGAATTGGTTTGGAAAAGTTTTTCTTCGATTTTCCCTTTTTGACCACGTACTATGTGTTTGGCTGTCTAATGAGAAAAGTCATTGGTTAAAGGCAGTGAAGTTTTGTTGCTTTGCCTTGCCTTTCAATTGCCACTGCCACGCCCTAAATTGTGGCTTTCGGCTGAGTTTTTCTCTTTGTCTCTCTCTCTATGGTGTGCGACTTGCATTTTCCTTTTCCTTAACGTCAAAGTCATTTATCAAAAGAGGGAGCACCAAAAATGTTACAGTTTGTTTTCTTGCTTATTTATCGTTCTTGTGTTTCTTATTATTATTATATTGTTGTTGTTGTTGTGTCTGCTGTTGTTGTGGTTGTTGCTACCCCAAAACCTCAGAAATAATGCCAATTTTTCAACGAACTGCTAAAGGGTTAAAGTTTCAATTACGTACATTTTTCAGACAAGCCAACACACACACATCCACACACACACACACACATATGTACACAGCTCGATTGGCCTTTCACTTGCTGTCAAGATTTCTTTCTTAGCCTTATATCCTTTTATCCTTTCACTGCTCATAATTTTTTGTGTCGCTTTTCATAATTTATAAGCCGCATAACTTCACGAAAATACTTGTATTTTTCCTATATATATATACAACATATATATATATATATATTTATATATATATTTTTAAAAAGTTTTTAAACAGTTTGTTGCTTGTTGGTGTTGCAGCATCTGTCAGTGTTGCGACTATTTGAAAAGTAAACTTTAGTTGTAACAAGTTGTACTGTCAAATAATTAGGCAGCTGCTCAGTTGAAGCAATTTACAGAGTTCGCTGTCCATTCAATTGTATACTAAGTGTATGTATGTGTGTGTGTGAGTAGGTGTGTGAGTATGAGTATGAGATGTTGCAGAATTGGCTGCTAGTTTGCCAGCCACATGCTGTTAATTTGATCAACATTGTACTGGCTCTATGGTTCACAACTGTGGCTGTAGCTGCACAACTTCATCCTGGCAATTTAGTGGTCAGCTACGCAGTATGCTTGCCACTTGGAGTTACTTCTTTTTTTTTTGCTGTAGCGCTTTTAATTCTCGACTCTCTTGTGTTGCAAGCATGCACAACTAATTTCACGTTGTCGCCACGTTCATGTCCATGCACCGAATGCGACCAGTTTGCCACCAACAACCAGCAACCCACCCACAAGCCTCCCACCACCATCCGCTACTCGACACCATTGAATGCTACTCAGCTTGCACTGCTGCCTGCCTCCTGTTGCCTGTTGCCTGCCTGGTAATGGGTTCTTGAGGGTTTTTTGCTTTCTATTATTTTTTTCTCTCTCTATATTTTTGTTGTTTTTGTTGCTGCTGCTGCAACGCTTTGCTTTAACAAAGTTTTCATTACGCGTTGTCCTGTGCAAGTGTCCTGTTCAACTACTCTACACAGACCACTGCCTAACCGAACCCACACCCCTCCCCCTCAACCCCGTTGCCAGTTACACCTGCTGCTTTATGCGCCACTCTGCCACTCTGCTGGACAATGTAGACAATGGACTGTGGTTTCTGTGTGTTTTCCCTCTGTTTCCCTCTGTGTGTTTTCCTGCAGTTTCCTTTTACTCTGTGCTCATTTTACAAATAATTAGGTTAGTTAGTCCTGCGCGTTGCTATCAAGCGTTTTACAATGGAGTCAACAGCTTTCCATATTAGGCATATTAACGCGTTTAGTGGCATTGCCAGGCCACTCGTCACTTGGTGGCTTAAAAGCCATCCTATAATTAACCACAATCACTTTAAAAAAAAAATGTATATTCAATTAAATTGACCATTTTTGGTCAAACTTCGTTTTCTCCCCACTCTTCATTGAAGTCACTGACAAGTTTTTAATTTCCCCATAGGCCTACTCCACACGACAAGTGTCCTTGCTCCAATTTAATATCCTAGACAAAGTCAGGTTATCAAGAGAAACTTCACATGATTTTCTTTGCTGTAAATAATTGTTATGAGACTCTTGTGAGATCCTTTTTTTTTCTTGAAGTAGCTTTAAGTAAGTTTTAAAACTTAATAAAGCAACTTCAAGCCCTCATATACAGATCCTTTTAAGGACTTTTTTAATCAAACCGAAAAGTTTTCCATTTGAAATGATTTTCTTATATATATAAATATATACAAATAACTGCTTAGATTTGCTGAGTGTTTCAATATTTAGTTTAGGTTTAATTTGATGTCAGGACCTGCCAGGACAACAGCTTCTTTGTAGACATTTTTTTTATGGCTAAAGGATATTAATAAATTATTCTTAAAAGTCTGCACATTGAACTTTGGCAATGTGATATGACTGGACTTTTTTTTAGTATTGTTATTTTATTATTATCCTTTTGTCCTGTTTATGACCGCTTACTGTATACGTTTGCCCTTGCTGAGTTTATTGGGTATTGGGTTACGTCTGGTTGGGTCTGTCAGGTCTGGCAATAAATTTGCATTTAAGTGTCCTGTGCCTGGGGTTAAACAAACTACAATTTGTCTTGTATTTCATGTGACACAACAAAAGGACACTAATCATCATTTAAAAAGCTGCCACATGACGTACAACAGGACCCAACAAAGCACAGTTACTATTGCTGCTGTTCTGCTACTACTTCTTCTGCAAAATGCAACAAAAAAGAAAATAGAAAAAGGAAAATAAAAGAAGGAAAAACAAAAATGAAAAAAAACAGCTGCCTGACCAATTCCATGTCAGTTTATGTAGCTTTGCTGACTAATTGAACTAATGAAATGTTGTTATCCTTGGCACAGGTACGTATAGCATATCCTGAATAGTTTGTGTGTGTCTGGTATTTAAATTAAAAACCCCTTTTTAAGCTTTCTGTGTCTGTTTTGTACGTTTCTGTCTGTTTTTGTTTTGTTTGCCCAAAGGCTCTTGGTAATAAATTAAACTTGCCACATTTTGTGTCACCAAGGAATTCCACTAAATGAATATTTATGGTTTGTTGCCTCATTTTCAACAGGTGTAAAGAATTTTATCTAAATAAGTTCTATTTAAAAATAAAATATTTTCATTGTAAACCATGTCGTATACTTAATATTCCATATGTATTTCTGCTGATTTCCCTTTTTCTTCTATATATATTTGCATATTTAAGCAAAAATTTTAAATTATTAATTAACTATCAAATTCCAATTTCAACAGCATGTCCTTGCCTGCCTCTGTTAACTGCCAGTCCCTGGCAGTTGTTAACTGTATGTGTTAGCCATTAGATTTTCAATTAACTTTTATATGAGTCGAGTTCGGTACACTGCTCGAGGCAAGTTATTAAAACTTTAATTCACTTAAGTCGATAAAAAAAGCATAGGAAAATAGCATAGGAAAATGGGAAAATGTAGTTGGCTTAAAGGTTTTTTTGTGTCATCAGCTGTTGGCCAATATGCAGATGCTTTAACCTGGCCGGAAGTCTCAATGCCTGCCAAGTTAAGCGACACAATTTCTATGCAGGCTGGACAGGTAAATATGTCCACGTTCAGCCATGTGGCGAGTGTCCAACTTAGTGGCAGTGCCAGTGGCAGTAGTTGAACTCTTAGTTGCATGTGGCAGCTGCACAAATTGTTTGCTGCCAGCAAAAAGAAAAAAGTTTATCGAGCAACAAAGCAATTTATATAAGTCTTGTCTAGTTTTAGTCTCTTTGCGCTTCTCTTCTCTTCTCTTTCGTATTTTGGCTGCTTAAATTGGCAACAGTTGCCCGCCAGCAGCAGTTGAGACGCCCCCAAAAAAAGCGAAACATTGCTGTAGATTTCATTTGAATTTATGCTAAATTGTTAGCTTAAAAATGCGTGTTATCCTTCTAGACTCGCACTGCCTGCCTTGTCCTTGCTTGTTATTATGGGGGCTTAACAATCCTTGCTGCTGTTGTTGTTGTTATTTAAGGACTTTCAGTGTTCAGTTAGAATTATAATTTCAAATGATTGTAGAAATTATTTGTGTACAATCAGCTGTAATTAGCATATTAAATTATATATATATGTATAAAGATATGTATATATATATATATATATTCAGTTATAAATATTCATGAAGACGCAAATCGCATTTAACAGTTGGCAAAGTGTTGACAACTTTTGGACACAACAACTTAATTTGGCTAATAAAACTGCGGCCAATAATAAGTTTTAGAAAATCAAATTAAGCACTCAAAATTGTTAATGCAATTCCCTCACTCTCTCTCTACCACTCTCTTTTTAACTCCATCCTCGTTTCCATTGCCCTTTCCCTTTCATTTATTTAGCCAAGTTTAAGTTTGAGTTAGTGTTCGATTTTATTTGCATAATTAACTCATTCATAAGTATAACTTAATTGATTCATTGATGGATTGCCAGATTGAATGTGCTATAGCACAAATATGCCCATAAACAGCTGTTAACACAAAAATAACTCAAAAAGCAGTTAACAACTGACGCGCGCGCCTTCTCTTGCTTTTCCGTCAACAGTTAAACAAACATTGACTAGCCATAAATAAACACTATCAATATGCAATTAATGTCATGAAAGACTTATTTACATATATCTATATATATACATTGACTACTGTCACTTTTACCCTTAAGTTACGTTCTACACTTTCATCCCCTTCCCGCCATTGAACAAAAAACCTATGCAATTAGCCATATGCACTTCAATCTCAATGGCATTTTGAGTGGCAACTTAAATTGATAACCAACCATAACACCAGACACCTAAAATTAGACAAACAATAAGTATAACATACCACAGCATACCCTGTAAGCTATTATAAGCCCTTTTAGTGGAGTCTTCGTGTGATAAAGAAAACTTATCAATATATTATGTGTACGTAATAAGCCTGTTAATCACTTAACAACTTAGCAGCATATATATTTTTAAACAAACAGATTCTCTTTATTTATATTATTTGTCATTTAATTAGCTCACTTAACATGCCATAAAATGCTTTATATTATAGGGTATAAAATATTATTCATACGCCATGTTTGACAGGTAAGACAATCGCTTGATTCATTTGTACAAATTAATGTTATGTTTCTTGTTCAATTTGCAATTAAAGATAATTAGTTGCATACTCCTAATGGCTCATCAACACACACACAAACTCATACACATAGAATGTGTAATGCAACAGTTACTTGATATATGTAGGAAATTTTGTAGTAAATTTTAGTCAAAGCTCAAGTGCAGCGTGCATAAAACTTAATTTGTTTTATTCAGAGATACCCTTAATGTAAGCAACATATATACATGTTAGCATAAACTTTTCAAGTGTTCCTTCAGGTGTGTGTCTGTGCGGAGGACGGGGGTGGGTGAGGGGTGATAGTGTGGAGAATTTGTTGAAGGTAGTTGTCATAATCAGAGGATTATGTTGCAAGAGCAACAGCAGCAGATACAGCAGCAGCAGCAGCAGCAGCAGCAACAATAACAAACTCACTTAATAACTTGGCAAAGCATAACGGCAATTACACGATAACACGCCACACAGCACAACACCACATACACAAGTACACTCACACACATATATATTTATATATGTATGTATGTATATATAGAACAATTTAGTTTGAAAACATCAGCTTGTCCAGCAACAAGAAAGTCACTTTGTGTTTTATGCTAAAAACGTTGCACGTCTTGATTGACAGCAACAGCAACAACTCTAACAAGATGTTGCCGCTGGTTTGTTCTGAAGTGTTGCTGTGTCTATGTGTGTTGATGTGGTAACTCCTAAGAGAGAGGAAGTGGTTGTTGTACTCAGGTCCCGTTTCGGCCACATCATTTATTAGCCAAGTGGGCGTTGTTTTGCTGTTGTCGCCTGCACTCATAGTTGCCATTGCTGTTGCTGTTGTCGTTGCTGTTGTCGTTGCTTTTGTCCTTTTGTCATAACTTGAAGGAAATTGCTCTCTGCCTGCTTCTCATGGGTCTGTGCTTCTGCCGCATACCTAACGAACTTAAATGAAGTTGCGAGCAAGTGAATTAATTTGCATAGACTTCAGATTGTCCAAAAATGTCCTTTCACTACAGCCTAATGCTTGCTAACTCATTAAGACACTTTTCAATCTTGGCCTAGTTGTAAAACTTGGCTTATATACATACAACTTGAACTTATAATCAAGGATACACTTAACCTTATTCAAAGTAATTACCCATTATCCAACACATATTTAGACATTTTCCTTTACTTTTCACAATATTTTTATTTATTTTCCTTTCCGATTTTTATATAACTTTGCAGATCGCTTGTTGAATTGAAACTGTCAACAGCATTGTTGAATAAAAAGCAAATAACTAAAACTAAACTAACATTTTGGCAGATATTAACTAAAGAAATAAAAAGTAAGTGGTAACAGCAAAGAAATCAACTAGAGAATTCTTTAATAGTTCTCAAAATCAACTTGTTAAATGACGTTTAAATTGCTTTGCTGTGATGAATATAAAAGTAAGAAGTATATGGATAAAGTAGTATGAGAAAATAATTAAAAAACAACTTTAAATATTTCAAGTCTCAATTGTAGTCGCTGAGTCAGTTGTTCTAAATACTAAACAGTACAATGACAACATGAAAATGTTAAATAGGTAAAGGCAAAGGCAAACCAAAATAAATTTTCAGCTGTTTCAATAAGCCCTCAAAAAAAAAAAAAAAAATTATTTCGTATGACTAAATTAATCAATGGCTATTACAATAACAGTTATAATTTTAGTTTTACTCACATAAAAAAAAAGGTTACTCTTTAAACTTAATTTCAATTTAATAATAGTGAAAAAAAACACAAGCACTTTACAGTTGCAAATTGTCTATATGGAATGGCATTTTCTTGAATGCTACTAACGTATTTATAAGATACTCAAGGGTTTCATCTAAAGTTCTCTAGTCGGGCGACTTCGCAGTATTTGCCATAAAACTATTTAAATAAATATATATATATTTTTATTAGACAGCAGATGTTTTATTTTTTACTCTAGTTCAGCCAAATAGTTTAAGCTAAAGCCCTTTATTATTACAGTTTAAATGTCAGTAATAAAATAATAAATGGTACAGCGCTAGACAAGCAAATGTTTGCCCATCTATGAAGTCACACAATATGTAAGTATTCCCTCAACATTTGCACAACATCTTATAAGATATATATATACACATATATGCACATATATATCTCATACTAAAATTTCAGTATTAATTAATCTTAGTTGCAACGGAAGCATTGTTTTTGCTTTATAGTTATAAGGTAACATAGCATCAAGTATACGCAGCGTTATCAAAGATTAATATAAAGAAACTGAAAACTATAAAACTTATCTTAAGAAGATATACATTAATCACTTTTGAGAAATGTGATACACACACAAACACTCACACATGCATATATATACTCATTTACTATCGCAAACCGTAACCTACATTAAACAATTTTTCATTCGGCAATTTGCACTAGTTTGCAGCATATAGCAACTGGTATTGCATTATATATTTGATATGCTACTTAAGAAAAATTAATATTAGCTCGGCGTATATCTATTACACTTTGTATTATTTATAAGTTAATACATCTTATACACTAACGAAAAATTAATGTACCATAATTTCAATTTGAAAAAAAAACTTCCTTTTAGAAAAGAATATCAACTTCATAATTTTTAAGTGAAATGCTTCGGATTTGCGCTTTTGCCTTTTATATGCCCCACCACCTTCAGCAAAACCAAAAAAGTGAACTTCATAAATTTTCATTATAGCCACAAAAAAAACAAATTATTGTTGTTGTTGTTGCTGTGCTGTTTTGGCGGATTAGCCAAGTGCCTAAGCCTACAGAAATTTTTGGCTTTAACTTAAAAGTAATGTATAGAATTTATGGAATCACCTTTTTTGGTTTTTGGCGCAAAACTTTTGAATATATATAGTATATATATATAATATATATATATAAAAATTTACGTGCTGCTTAAAAGGTTTTTTCGGTTGATTTTATGTAACAAATGCCATGATACTGCCAACTAAATATATTTATATATATATATATATATATATATATATAAATTGTGTCTATATAAATCTATTTCAGCTGTGCATCTCAAGTCCTAGTAAATCAACAGCTGTTGCTCATAGGTCTGGTACATAGTAGTAGCCAACAACAGTTGTCAATTTATACAATATAATAAGTTAACAGTTATTGTTTAAACACATGCCTGGAATAGTGGAAATACTTTGTTAAGAATTGTTAAGTTAACTGTCAGAATTGTAAGTGTATAATGAATCAGCTTTCGTTTTCTTAACGTAAATAAACAAATTACTTTGTTATTAATTTCTTTTTAAAAAATATTTCTAGAATTTAAAATTTAATTTCCGCTTAAAATGAGGATATATTAAATTACAATTAAGCAACTGTTTCTTATTATTATATTTCCACTGAAATTAAACCTTGAAAATGTAATAAATATATGCTAAAATATTACTATTTATACATTTTAAAGTTAATTTAAAATTTTTTTTTTAAAATAACAAAATATGAAGCAAAGGTGCATTAGGTGTTTGACACTTCTCTAGGGCTTTAAACTATGCAAAAACCATTTCTAACAGCAACCTGACAGTTGCTTTTAAACTCAAACAAATATATGTAGATATGTATATATACAATTTAATATGTTTATTCAAATTGTCATAATATTTATATATATGTATATAGCAATTATAGCTTTAGGTTAAGTAAAATATGCAGAAATGTTTCGCTTATTGAGTTTTCTACTACAAGAATTATATTGAAGCCTTTGGGCAAATCGTTTTCAATGTTAATTATACCCTGTAGCTATTATAATTGATAATAGGATCTATAAAGCAAGGATTATGTACTTAAGCATAGTATTAAATTAAAACCATTATAGCAATTTGTATGATATAAAAGTGAATAAGAATAAAATACTATTTATATATTAGTTAGTAAAGCAACGAGAATTATATTATTATGTTTTATTATTTTTATTATATTTTTACTATATTATATTTAAGAAAGTATAAAATTAGTATGAAATGGAAGAAAGTACGATTAATATAAAAATATATTTAATGTATGAATGTCATATAGATATATAAGGAATAAATAATCAAAATATATACATATATATATATATATAAAACAATTGAGCTCTTGTTAATTATTATTGATTAGTAGTATAATAAGATATTAACTAAGCAAGAGGCAGGGAAATTAACACGTCGAACATAATTGAAATATTATTTATAATTTGTATTTAAATTGTGTAAATTTGTAAGTGTGTTCTTTTTGTGTGTGGGTTGTTTTAAGCTATTTATGTAAATGCCACTTAAATATTCAATGTTCAAAAATAATGAATATAAAATTCATAAGCCTGCAAAAATGTTCAATGTTTTTGCTAAATCTTTTGTATGTTTTATGTTGTTTCTGCTTGATGAAGCAGGGCGGGTTAAAAAATGCAGTGGAGGAGGATGAGGAGGAGAAATGTCTGTTGTTGTAACAAGAGCTAACAAAAGTTTTACTATTCTATATATATATAAATTTATATATATAAATAGTTTTTTTTTAATACTTTTGGGTTTTTATAAATAAAAACCACAGAAATCAATTTGCAATTCTGCTCATTGTCCGCAGTGAAAATGAAATGAAAATGTTTTTCTTTTTTCTTGCTGTTTCTTTTTTTGTTAACAATAGTTTTGATGCGCTTTTATATTATTTATTTACCATAAAACAACAATATATAACCGTTGAAAGAAATATCGAGGGAAAAAATATAGAAAAATAGAACAAGTTAAGCTCAATTGTGCATAGTTTTTTTTTCTTTTCTTTATTTTTTCTTATTGGCCATAAAGTATTACAAAAGTTTTAGTTAAATTTTGCAGCTGTTCGCGTTTAAATTTATATAAATATTTTGTATGAAAAAAAAAAAAAAATCAAAATAAAATAAAATTTAATACAAATAAAAATTAAATATAAATAGACGTAAAAAGTAAATATTGCCAATTGTGTTTTGTGTGTGTTTTTGGCAATTGTTTAGGCCTTAAAAATTGAAGGGGAAATACAAGTACTTTTAAGTTAACATTTTTTAACAAATCGAGGATATAAATTCTAGAAGTTGTTAGGGAACAACTAACTGTATGGAAGAGGTTGACTTTTGAGTCTACAAAATTGGTTTTGATTGAGTGTAGAATATGTTTAGAGTGTAGTTAATATTTGTTATATATAAAAACTGTTTATAGGGTATACTATATTCGATCCTCTCGTTAAACAATGCATTGGCACTTGTTGTTTACTATTTAATTGCCAAAAAATTTGTATGCAAATTCATGACGCATTTAAATAGAAATGTTTTGGCAAATGTTTTATATGAGTTTAAATGCAGTCAGCCAAGTAAACTGTATATTCTATATAAATATTAATAATTAGCCGGCTAAAAAAACAGAGCATGTTGGTAAGAGCGTGCTGGGAGATGGGAGTTGGCAACGTTTACCCGTTTCGACTGAGTCTAAAAAGATTTTTGTTTTTTTTTTTTTTCTTCCGAAATGCTATTAAAAAATTATCACATGACTTTGTAAGCTACTTGACAGCTATTTAGCAGCAACTTTGGTAGTCAAAAGGTTAGCACGTGGCTAGTCTAAACGAGTTGTCTTTTACCGTTAACTTCTAAATCTACCTTAACTTTATACAGCTTTAATTAAATCATTTATGCTAATGTTGTGCAACATCATTAATTAAATTTCACTGGCAGTAGCATCTCATTGATGTGGGTGAAGGAATATAGACTGTATATGTCTTATAGCCTATTAAATGTTGCTATGGTGCTTGGTATGTTGTTTGTGGCTTAATTGTCATTTACAATTTTGTTAATTAGTCATACATAAGGATATTTCAAATGGAAATTGTATAGAGTATATGTTAATATTTGTATTATACTATATATAGTATAATACATGTAGCCATGATAATTAGCTTTGTCTATATGCAAATGCTTTGCACTTAAGTGTAAATATTGTATTAAATTTTCAATTATCTAAAGGTACTTCAAAGTGTATACACAGACATTTCCATGATAAAGTGTTGCTTGTATCAATACAATAACAGCAATATAAATTACTTATTATATTTGCCTCATACAAATTAATTGCCTATCAAATTAAACAAAAACAGTTCAATTTTTGTTCGAAAGTTCTTGTATCAAATCAATCAATCAATCAATCACACTATAATACTATAATAATACTATGACAAATAGTTGCAATTATTAAAATAAATAAACATTATACTAATACATATTAAAATGCAAATAATTCTTTATAATATGCACTTTGTTAAGTAGTTTTTTGTTGTTGTTGTTGTTATTATAATCAAATTAAACAAATCATAAAAATTCACCTCAGAGTGAAATAATATTGCCGGTGTCAAGGTCTTTAGCTTTCGTGCGACATACAAATAGACACGCCTCTCCCAACAACAATAACATTGACAACAACAATTGCAACACAAGCAGAACACTAATAAATAAACAAACAGTTTTATATACCCTGTAGACATTATGCAGTAATGGAGTTGTATGCAATGTGTAGTTCATTAAAATTTCATATAAGTTCTATATATCTTCAACTCGTTTAGCTTTATTTACTTTATTTAGTTCTAAATGTTGGTATACTTATTGCAGGGTATCTCCTGTTCGACTACTCTTTAGTTAGCCTGCTCGCTGTTGCATTTTGTTGAGTGGCTTTATCTTGACAGCCAACGAGCATCTGCGTGTTTTTCGCGTGTAAAATGTCGCACTTGCCATTGAAAAAGTAAATTGTTTCTTGTAGATAAAAAAAACACACACACACAAACAAAGAGGAATAAAAAATGGAGAAACCCATCACGTGAATAGCAACAAAAAAATAAGCAATTTACCCACTAATTACCAATTACATTTAATTTTTTTTATACTTTTTGTTTACATTTTTCATAATTAGAAAACAAATTGCCTAAAGTAAAAAAATGTTAAAAATCTTAAAAAAAAAACGACTTGACAATATCATAACTAAACATAAATCAAAATTACCCATTTTTTACATACTTGAATAATAATGATTTTACAGTTACACAATATAATACATACATATATGTTATATACATATACATATATATACTATATATATATATATAGTTATGTGCATCAAGCAGTGCAGCTGCGCTTATATTGTAATCAGCTTAGAAATACCTCAGATATTTGCTGCCGTTCTGTTGCTGTTGCTGTTGCTGCTCTGCTGCCTTTTTATGTGCCACGTTAAGAGTCTTAAATGTAGAGCATAAAGAATTGTTAAGAAACTGTATAAGAATTTCTTACTTCAAAAAGCATTATATACTGCACTATATGCGTGTATAAATAAAGCATTCAACTGAACTGAATATATCCTTTTATATATGCTATATATCCTTTTAGTTTTTGTTCAGCTTTAAGTATTTTCTTATTTTCATTTGATTTAAATATAATATATTTATTATGTTGGAATAATATATTTTCTTTGTTTGCTTGAATTTTAGTTAAATTTTTGTTTTATATAATTTAATATTATAGTTGTTTGTGTAATCTCATGAAACACACTCAAATTTTTTTATTTTTTTATAGTTTATTTTTCTATTTTTTTCTTATCAACAAATTGAATTCTCATGTTCGGTTGTTCCTTAGCATTTTTATGTGGGTGTTGGTGTGTGTGTGTAAAGCTCTCGAATATTTCATACATTGGGTAAAACCACTTGCAGCCAGGGCCAATGCAGGCACCACTGCCACTACCATTGCCACTGCCAGTGCCAGTGCCACTGCCACAGCTACTGCCAATGGCAATGGCAATGCAATGCCATACAAATGACCACGAACCCAAAACCAGACTCAATCCCAGGCCCAGGCCCAGCCTCCAGCTCAGGCATATACATTGTTGTTGGGGCTAACGAACTGTGGATTGTTGTTGCTGTTACTGCTGTTGCTACTCTATTGCTGTTGTTGCTGTTGCGTTAGGGTGCATTTTGCTGGGGTAGAATTGCACTTGAGTGATTTTTATTGTGACAAGTGCACGCTGTTCAGCAAATTAAATGCCGCAGCCACAATAATAATAACAACAAAAAACCACAAGAAAAAAAACAAAAAATCATTAACAACAACAGCAAAAACAACAACATTAACAATAACAAACTATGCGCGCCGCAATGACAAGCAATTAAACGCGTGTTGCAAATGTGGCCAAGAGTATCAACAGCAACAGCAGCAGCAACGGCAGAAAAATTGGTAATTGCTGCTGAGTTTTATTGCAGCTCAAGCTGGGAGAGAACACACTTAAATGTGTGCGTGTGTGTGCGTGTGTGTGTGTTAACCCGGCTTGAAAATGTATCTCACAAATTCAATTGACAGCGTAGTATATGAAACAGTAATTTTCCGTTCATTATTAATTTGTTTTTCACATTTTAATGGCTCCATATTGAGGATGCCAGTGATAAATTTGCCATTCTGCGCCTTTTTATTGCACAATTTAATTTCATTTTATTAAGCAACATTTCTTCATATCATGTAAATATTTACAATTATATATATATATATATATATATATATGTATATTATAATAATAATTATAATACTTTATATCGAACATCATAATGATTGATCTCGAGCGTAGCTGCTGTAAAGTTAACAGTAGATAACAGCGAGCTAACAGAGAACTAACAGCAACTTAACAGCTCATGTCGTAGGCTGTATGTAATTTAATTGTATCGGCTTAAAGGATACATTGCCAGGATAACAAATTATTAAGTTGGAATTTATGTTGTGTATTATATATGAATTTGTTTTAATTGTTATTAATTATTAGTATTTTTTTTTATGAAATATTTATGGAGAGTGCTTAAAAATATAATTATTAAATTAATATTCTGTATTTGCATATAAAATATTTGTAGTTTGTCATTGAAATGTGGATTAAATACAAATAATTTAATCTGCAATATTATTATAAAAAATAAAAAATACAAAAGTCATTTAACACATGGCAGGGATTATGGTCACATTAAGAATGTAATTAATTTAAATTCATTAAAAATGCAACAGAGCCACACAGAAAATAAATAAATGTGAAATTATCACAGTGAAAAAAAAAAAAATACAAAAAATACAAAAAACAAAAACCCAAAAGCAACATCGTATAAATAATTAAAAAATAACAAAAATAACAATGCAACAAAAGTGAAGCGTTCCATGCAGAGAAATTCATTTTCGCCACCTTTCACATTCTACATTATATACCCGATATACAGACATTCGCCGAGGGGAATCTGGCCCGGAAGGAGGTGTGTCCCTATGCTGTCACTGTATTGTCCCCCTCCACCGATAGTCTCCACACCTGTTTATTTATATACCTATGTGTTGTACAGTATACGAGTTCACATGCATTCTTTGGGCCTACAGTCAGGCCAAGTCTTGTAACCAGAGACACAGACAGAGGCAGAGACAGCCAAGGGCCAACAGCAAGTATCATACCAAGAATTGACATAAATAAAATGGGAAACGACTGTGAGCTGTGTGTGTGGGGGGAGTGGCAAAGAAACATGAAAATGATTTTGACCCAGACAGTGAAGCACCGAAATCCAAATACTTTCGTATAAGATTGATAAGATATTAAAATTTTAGTATATTCTTTGGAATTTTGTTGATAATTTTTATCAATTAAGTTTTTATTTAGCTTCATTTATTTTTACTTAAATCTAAGTTTTGTTTAATATTATATAATCAGCTGTTTATGCCATTTATTGTTAGGGTATTATAAATAATATTTTTCTGTTGCTGGCCAAAGGGCAGACATGGTTCAGCAATGTAAGCCGAACTTGCAGAAAGTATAATAAAATCAGAGAATGAATGAAATTTATCTGCTGCGATTTATGGCTCATGTTTGTTGGTTGTTGGTGTACTGCATGTGGTTGATTGGGGTGGGTTGTTGCTGTATAAGATGGGACTGGCACTCCTACTGTAGTTGTTGTGTTCATAAATAGCAATGTTGCATGCAACATGCACTTGGCTCTGAGCAGAGCAACTCAGCTCAGCCTACTTGAGCTCAATGCAACTTAACTTAGCTTGAGACGAAGCTATGCGACGCGACGCGACGCGACTCGAGGCAGGCTCTAATTTTTATGAGAATGTTGCGTGCTGTGCATGCTACAAGGCGTTGCCGTCATGTCGACGACAACACCAACACACTTCAGCCATAGTATGAGTACCCAGTCAGCAGCAGAACTTTAGCTTGATGGCATTATGTATTACGTATTATGTACGTATATGTACAAGTATGTTGTATAGTGTACTAGTAGTAGTAGTAGTAGTCTAGTGTAGTATATATTACGTTTTCTTTACTTGCCATTCCTTGCCTTTCGTTGCCTTTCGTTGCCTTTTGTTGCCTTTTGGTTCACTTCGTTTCATACATTTTGCCTGCGGCCCTGTACATCATACTGTTTTTGTGTAGATTTAAAGCCAACATAGGCAAAATGAAATCTGCTTTATCATGCAAACAGCAAACATTCAAACATGTGTACACACTGCGAACTTGCATATAGAACATTGCACATACGCCACGTGCGCCGCTGTGCTGCTCCCACATCTATATATCAGCACGACTCCTTCGAAAATGTCGACTGTAGGGTAAAAACTCAGCGAACGAAATCCGTTAACGTTCGACTATCATAACTTAAAGTAAGTATATAATACTTGAAGATACCCTGTAATGTACTCTAAGTTGTACAAATTAAGATTAAGTATAGACCATAATATTGTATCCTATCAAGCTATTACCAATTAAGCTAAGATACCCTATAAGCTACACTATACAAATAATACCAACTAATGGGGTCGTAGCAGCTGGATAAGAAAACAAAATATAAAAAAAGAATATAGTTGAACAAAGACCTTTAGTCGGCCATTGTTAGTTTGTGTTGGTAACAAGCAATTCAATTAGTTGCCGCCAGCAATAACAACACCAACAACAACTACAACAACAGTTGCAATCATCTGCCTAGTCACATAAAGTAAAGCCAATGCGAGCCTGATAACTAGAAGAGGTTTTTTTTTTTTTGGGTGGCAAAACTTGTATACAAAACTATCAATTGTTGCTACTGTGCAGTATGGGTCGTGGTTTCTTTAAGGAACATGGAAAAATGTTGGGGATGTAAAAGAAGATATAGAAGAAGAAGCTGAAGCCAAAAAGGAAGCCAAAAATGCGGAAAGGATTGGCAAAAGCGTCGCTGCTGTCCCAGTTGCTTGTTTGATTTGGCTTGCTGCTTGTTGGTTCGTTGTTGGTTCATTGCCTGTTAGCTGTTAGCTGTTTTGTTGGCCAACAAATTGCAGCCACAAGAAACTGTTTTTTTTGGCTTCCGACTCGTTTGCTAGTCCTTGCTTGTAGCCTTCATTGATTACTTTGTTATGGATTTCGTACGGCTGATTTGGTTTCAACAATTTTCTACCCCATTCCGCACCCCTCTCCCCTCTTGAATTTTGGCCAATTTCTTTAGGATTGCTGCAAACCAAAAACGACCAAACAACCAAATACAACGTCTGATTGCACCAAAAAACATTGTACACTATTTATTTATATTCAATAGACAAACACTTAAATCCTAGCCAGAATACAAAGGATTATTCTCTCTCTCTATATCTATATCTATCAAAAGCTAATGCAGCATGATTTCATCTACATTTAGTATAAGTAAAGCAAAATGCATACAAATTCAGCTTGCTATTAACTTGTCTTGCCCTGTTCTTTTTTATAAACTACCAAATAAGCTAAACTTATGTCTAGAATAAACATAATTTGACCATAAAATAAAAACCCTAATTAATATGCAAAACATGCAAAGCTTTATGATTAGAGAACGCGCTACCATTTCATGCACGTTCTTGTCTGGGACTTTAAAAAAGCAAAAACTTAACCAATGTCGAGAATTGGCTGGGAATTGGGGGGAATGGGGGAATGGGGGGTGTGTGTAAGTTGAGCGAGTTAACTCCCAAGTGGCGTATGGAATAATTCAGCGAGCAGACAACAACAATAAATAACCATCTAAATGCAGTTAAGAAAATCTTGGCTTTAATCCCAAATATATATACACACATACACACACACCGCAAATATTAACTTGATTTATGCATCAACTTTAGGCACTACACACACTTTTTATGCCACACTTAATTTCTTTCAGTGTATGCACAGTTGGTCAAGAATTAAACTGGGCCTTAACTTGAGTCAAATGCAGTTGAAATGACAGGCAACAAAGAGGATGCAGCATTCTGATACTTTGCTGTTGTTGTCGCATTTATCATGTCCAACCACATGTGGCAGCAAGGCAGCAAAGTCTGTTGTTGCCCAGAACTTGCCGCAGGTCAGGTTACGCGTTGCAAGTTGATTTTTAATTTGTGAGCTTCTTGCTTATTGCTTGGCGTGGTGATTGTGTGTGTGTGTGTGTGTCTGTTAACAGCAAATGAAATGTAACAGGTAGAAAGAGAAAATCAGAAAGAAACTGCAAGAAGTCCCTTTAGTGTGAGTAACAATGTATGTGTATGTGTGTGTATATTTGTGTGTGATTTGAAACGTGTGTGCAAAGTTCAATGAACGCCAATGCAAATGCTACTAAATGCATTTTATTGATATGCATTGATAATTGCTGCCAACATGCATATTGCATGTTCACACACATACAGACGTACATATATATATATATATATATATATACAAATAGTTGGTAGGTTTGCTTGTTTGTTCGATTGTAACTCGATTTCTAGCTACTTGCATGTCTGCTGCAAGAATCGATTCCAAATTCAATTTGGGTCATTTGCAATCAATCAGCAAACCCTTTGGAGCAGTCATTCAACTTAGAATAATATTAACTCTACAGATATTCAAATTTAGAACTATTACTTTATCATGCTACATTAGCTTTAACTGTCAGTTAAATATATATAAATATACTCATGGATATAACAGATATAACAGGTAACATAAACGCATTTGTTTCTCTTCATTTATTTTTAGTTTTTTATCAATTTTTATTTCATTTATATTTTTTTTTTGCTTAATGTAAAGTTAATTACAGCTACGTAAATAATCAAAGATAAACAGCAACAACAAAAAATAAGTATTAAATGGATATATAATTACAAAATTTTAAATGAGCCTAAAGTAAATGTTAGTTGAATGTAAACTTGATGATAGTTCGCTAATAGTAAACACATGATTCACATGAGTCAATTATATAGATTTAGTTAAGTGATTAACCTAGTTTTAGTATGTATATTAAATATAATTGCATGATTTTGCATACAACTACATAGAACTGTTATATCTTTACTATTAGGGTATACGGGTTATTAAAAGGCGACGAATGTTCACAGTTTTTGACATCAATTGTGACCGGAAATGCGGAACAAACTAAAAAAAATTAACATAAAAAATATATACCATAAAAAATATTTGCAACTAAACTGAATGCTTGTCACGCGACTCTCGAACACGATGAGTAATTGATATTGTTGTTGTTAGTGTTTCATGCTAATTAAGTGGTTAACTAATTATAGTTATAAACTTTAAATAATGCTCTAGTTACGCTTATAAGCATTCAACTTAGCCCATGTTGCCGACACCTGTAACATATACAAAAGCCTAAGTAAGAAGACATTTATAGAAAACTTATTAAAAGCTAAAAGAAACATCGTTAAGCATATTAAGTAAAAACTGTAAACACCTAACTTTAAATGAAATTGTTGCTCTATATATATTAGCCGGCAATAATGGGTTAAAGTTATAAAAAATGCACATAAACTGCTCGCACGACTTTAAATATGAGTTTATGCATTAGAAGTTTTTTCATAATAGAAATCAATATAAAGTAACGTTAAATTATCACAGTAACCGTAAATATTGTTTAAAAACCCGTTAATAATTTATGTAAAATAAAGTTAAATATATCAATTAGAAAACAACTGGTTTGCACTTCGCGACGTAGTAAAAAGTTTTAAGAAAAAACTAAAAAAAAAATTTTTTTTAAATAATAACAAAATTAATATGAAATAAAATTGTCAAAGAGGAACATGTGAAAGATAAGCAGAGTAATTAAATAAATTCAGCATCCTTTTAAAATTAAAAATAAAATTTTATTTATAATTTTTAGTCTTTAAATTATATATAATTAAATTATGTAATTATATGGAAGTTGCACAAAAAATGTGACTAAATTATGTAACACACAAATTGGTGTTGGACTGAGGAGAGGTATATATATTACTATATATATAATTTAGTATATCTGTATATACATCTGTATATATATTAAACTATATAACTTTAATTTGAGTTGTACACAAAATGATTAATTGAAAGTAATGCTGATAAAAGTGAAATTATAGAAATAATTAGTGGGAATGATTTTTGATTGATAAAATGCGAAAAGGGAAAAAACATTTTAAATTCTATGACAATATTACAAACTGATTTAAAAAAGCAAATTAAAAAAAGAACAAAGATGTTTCGTTTTGATGCCAAAAATATGAAATTAAAAAATCCAATTATTGGTTAATTTAAAAAAAATGTCAGTATATGAATTACTGTATTTAATGGATGCATTCAATAGAAAGCTCATAAATAATCACACTTAATGAATGCCAAACCGAGGGTTTGGTGGTGTACTGAGATTTTGTGTGTATATGTGTGTGTGTGTTGTTTGTTTACTCTTCATCTTGTCAAGAAGTTGGTTGTCATACGCGTGAAAAGGTTAATCTCAGCTTGACAGCATGTCATGGGTGTATTCCCCTTAGAAATGGGTTCAAATGTCAGTTAGTTTGACATTGTGGCATTATAATTAATGCAACTCATTAAATTGTACATTATTATGTAACCATACTTGAATTACACATACAACAAAAATAAAAATAATTTCTTTTTATCTTTATTTAAAAATTTTCAACTGCCTCATTTTATTGCCTAAGTTGCTGCTGTAGGCCAACTTAAAGTAACCTTTGAGGCAAAAGCATGAAAATAGTTAAAATGTAGATTTATGCAAATGGGCCGCTCACATCCTGTCGACCCAGTCGCATCTTCTTTCCTTTTGCTACTACTCCTCCACTTCGCCCCCTTGTATATCATTCGTTTGTCATTTCTTCCTTGCCTGCTGGCTGTCGTTTTGCCACTTTTACTGCTGTTGCTGCTGCTGCTGCTGTTACTGTTGCTGCTGTGATGCCCCTTTACCTCTCTGTGTATTGAGTGTATTGCATTTAATATTTATTTGCTTTTATTTTCCATTTCATTTTTCTTTCTCTCGCGTTCTTCTGCTTGCTGTTGTGTGTGTGTTTCTGTGTGTGTATATGTGTAGCATAAAAGAGTAACGCGCAGCTTTTTTTTTTGCACAGAGAAAGGACAGCGTCAGGTGAAAGAAGGAAAATTAAAAATGCAATTGCGATTAATATTGCATGACAAACGCACTGCAAAATGCTGCATGTTTAGCAGTAGACACACTGACACATTATAACCACCATATCAACCCACTACAAACACACACATATACATATATAAGTACATACATGACATTGTTTAGTGATTCACCCATTGAATTATTGCTCAATAGTTTTTCGTTTTAATTTTTATTTTATTTTTAGTATTTATTCATTGACAACAGATCAATTTACACTTACCTTTAATCAATATCAAGTGTTAAATGTCACCAAAAAAACGTTTTTAATTAACACAAATCCGATTTTGAAGTGAGGTAGATGTATATATATATACTGTTATTTGATTGCTATATTAGCGCGGCAACACAATAAAAAATCTTATTTAAAGTCACTCGATTGAGAAAAAATGATTTAAAAATGGATATATAGAGTGATATTTGATTGATATATATATATATATATATATATATATGTATATATATATATATTTAGATATATGTGCTGATATTTGATTGATATATTAGCGCAGCAACACAATAAAAAACTTATTTTAAGTCACTCGATTAAGAAAAAGTCATCTAAAAATAAATTTTTTAAAAAAATTTCACCATTTAGCAAAATTACACAAAAAATTTGTACAACAAATGCAAACGACTCTCTTCACTATGCTATATAGTATAATATAAATTTTGTTTATATATCAGATATATATAATATATAGTTGCAACTGTTGGCTGTCTGCCCAGCCGAATATGCATCTATATGCTAGACGAAATGATTTCCTGTGCCAATGGCCGCCACACGTGTCTCCTTCTACTTCTTTGTGGCAATGCAACAAAGAGAAAACGAAAGAGCAAGTAGCAAAAGAATTATGTTTTAATTGTTTAAATATATGTACATATATATATATATATATGTATATATATATACAAAGTAGCCCCATAGTCACATGACACAACAAGCTCAACAGATCCAAAGATTGGGACATGATAACCCAGACCCTGACCACGTGACCGGCGTGTGGGCAATGCCAATGGGAGCAGCTTCTCGAAACGATTTATACTAATTCGTATAACATTTTTTGTTTTGATTTACGTTTTTGTTTATACATTTTCTTGTTTTCATTTTGTTTTTAATTCTTTTTTTCGTTTTTTGTTCTCTTTCTTATACGCTGCTTTTTCGCGTACTTGTCGTTTGAATGTCAAATTATTTTCCACCGAAAAGCTTGGGCTTTATTTATAACCTAACACTAATTAATTTCTTTCTGTCTATTTGCTCGGCAATTGCTCGACCAGAAAATGATGTTAATGCGGATTGTGGATGGGCGGTTAGCTAAGCAAATAATCACAGCTAAACAATTCTGGCTGGACTTCTAGATATCCTAGATAATTAAAGGATGTTAACCAATGAATAAACTACCAAAAATTGCTGCTTTCTTTTAGACTTCCTTTGCTGATTGTCTTTGAAATTTTAAATAATATTTAGCATACCCTTTCAATTACTTGAAATGCTTATAGGGTATATTAAATTTGAGGAAACTGTCACATAATAACGTCGCAAGCAATTGAGAGATTGTTGTAGCTGTTGTTTGCATTATTGTGCACAGTTATTATTATTATTGCTATTATTATTATTATTATTAATTTCATGGACTGTTTTTAAACAGTTGTACACATGGGTGGGTAAACAGTTATACACCTTATCCTCTATCGAACTCTTTCCCACCATGTCTATCTATCTCTATCGGATTTTAACCGGAAAATAAAGAGGTTGACTTTGGATAGACGTCAGGGCCAAAAACTTGTAACGCATTATAAGAATATAAGCCAATAATAGTAATGTTGTATAAATTAATAATCTCGCCTGCTGCCAACACCGTGCCAAGTGTTAATACATTTTTTTTCTCCTCCAATTTGTGAAACCCGTTTAAAGTCATGTGACATATTTTTTGAGTTAATTTGGTTACATTTGCATTGATAATAATCGTGGGAAAGATATTATTGATCATTCACAAAATATATAGTCAATAGTCAGGTGTATAATAATGCTAAAGTTCAAATAAAATGTGACGTTCTTTAAGTTATTCTTGTTTTCGGGGAATTTTTCAAAATTATTAAAAGATGATCTATAAAAATGTTTATGAATATCATTTAAGATCATTTGAAAAATTTAAAAAATGCTTTCTGTGAAAGATTTGGCAACGGATTAAAACATTATCTTATCTTTTATCAATTCTTCTCTGTTTGTTCTTCTGTTTCAACTTTCAGTTCAACGTTTAATTTGAATGCAACTTGTATTAAGTCACGTAACGCTCATTAATTTTGTAATGGATTTAAATAATTTTTTTTTATATTAACATATATCGTATTATCCATGGTCACATAACTGAATGTGCGACCCTCGCTAGCATAAATTAATTGAAATAATATTGTAATATATTTATATAAAAATTTTTGTTTTTTTGTAATATTTTCTACTTTTGGATAAAACCTTTTATTGATTTCAGCTGAGGGAACTTGTTTTTCTGGGGATGACCTTTAGATTGGAAACTGTTTGTCCATGTAATTAGCCCTTAAAGACCGTGAAAATATTTGTTTGAAAATGCTTATATAATGAGGCAATGCTTAATCGGTTATTTTATAATGAAATTTCAATAAATTTTGATTTATGATCACTTCCTGGTAGAAGTTGACAAATTTTTAAATTATTTTTTTTATTATATTTACTTTTTGTTTTCTTTACTTTTAACGTTCTTTATACTTTTTTTGTTTCAGTTTATATTTTCTATTTCTGTTTTTTGGTTTTGTTATTAATTTAAAAAATTTTTTAAAAAATTTTTATTTTCACTTTTTTCACTATTTTTTTTCGATTTTATGATCGGTTTAAAGCGCGTTGCGTCTTGCGTCTGCGAGTGCCACGACGGGTTTGTTGTCATCGGCGGCTGCGGCTGCCTCTTGGGCGGCACTTTTGTTGGCTCGATCTCGTACGCGGTCGAATCGCTTTGCCTCGTTGTCAGGTGCTTTAGAGGCCGTTACGTTATAACGTTAACGTTGCTCTCGACGAAAGGTTCGTGTGTCGCTGACGCTGGCGTTGTTGCGAGTGTCGATGTCGGCGTCGCAGTCAACGTTGTGAGTTGTTTTGCTTTTATTTAACAATCAATGACTGCACATCTTGGATATTAAGGCAGATCAATGTAGCTATGTATGTGTGTCTACAAATACATATCAATGTGTCTGTATGTATATGTGTGTTGTTTATGAATTGACTGTTGAGCCGGTTTCTTTTTGGCCAGTGTTAAAGCAAGCTATCTGCAGGCCAAGTCGTTGAGTGCCTTGCCGCTTGGCTGGACCTGGACTATGATGTCAATAGGCAGAGCAAATATGCACACGGAATAAGCTTAATAATCAGTACATGCAGCACACGTTGATACAATGACAACAGCAGCAACAGCAGCAGCAACAACCACAACAACAACAACGATGGCAAACAATCAACAATTGTCGTTTGCCCTTTGCACAATTAAGTAAATCGACAAAGTCAAGTGCATATATCATATATATAGCATGTATATTGCACATTTATTGAAACAATTCATTTTTGATTTGGTAAATGAGAAATATTTTTAACACAACATCACATGCTGCTCAATCTGTTGTATTTTGTTGCCATATTTTACATCTGTATTTATTGTTGTAAGTAAATGTTAATTAAGGTGGTAAATTTGTTGGTTGATTGGTCATGTTTTGGTTTGGCTAATAAGGTGCCTGAAAGCCATAAATATTTAGCATTAAACGGTACGCTTGGCATTGAGGACTTTGTGGAGTATCGTGGTAAAAGTTTGTTACTTTCTGAAAGAACTTCCGGCTATAATTTACAGTTAAATACAGTAACAGACGAAATGCCAAGCATAATGAATGCAAAAACTTTTTACATTTAATGCAAAATAGTGTTAAAATTATTTCTGCTATTTTACGATCATTTTTCATTGCCTGGCGCCTTCTTTCTGTCTATCTGTCTATTTCTTTATTTGTGTAAATGTATGGGGGTTAGTGTATGTGTGCGTGTGCTACAGCGGAAATGCCATAGTTTCCTTTTCCTTAAACCCGTTCACCCACCTAAACTAACACTAACAGCCAGTTCGCCTGTCTGTCTGCCGCAACGCTTACTTTATAACCAACATTGGCAAAGGGAGCGTCGTTTTGGGTCGCCACTGAATTAGCACGAAACCGCATGTAGAATTGTTGTTGATAACAAGCCGCATGCACATATACAAATCTACACATACACATACACATACATACACGCAATCATTTACTAAGTGCTGTTGTTGTTGTAGTTGCTGTTGTTGTTGTCTTGTGGCTTGAGTTAAGGACGAGCTGTGAGTGCAGTTAGATGCTGTCAAGTTGTGAATTTTATGCGAAATGTTTAGTAATTAGTTGCATCCGCCAGAGGAAATTACTTAGCTGAGGCACTGACTACCGCAACGAACCCTTTACAACCCCCTCATCCACCCATACAAAAATTAATCCCCTAAGACCGCTGACAGTCAACTACGAAGAAAGCCCATACGACGCTTCATATGTGGGTTCTGTTTACTCGTATGCTCTTTGCATTCCTCATACGCAATGTGTGCGCCCGCTTTGCTTGGCGCCAAGCGTTAAATTAACTAATTAAAACTTTCACAACTCTTCCTCATTTCCTATTTTTTTTTCGCTCTGTCACTGTCGACATTGTTAAACAGAGAAATACAAAAAAAATAAACGTAATAGGGAAAAAAAACCCTTGACAATTATTTGTAGCTGCTTTTTTAATTCTGGTAAAATAATTGTACGCACCGCAAAAGCAGCAGGACACATCAGACAAAACGATATTTGTTCGTTTTGGGGCTGACCTTTGGTCCATTTGTGTGTGTGTGTTGTAAACGCATCACCTCGACACAGGGTAACATCACTGAACAACTGTAACAATTAACACTGTCTTCTAGCCACTCACATACATATGTTCACATATCTGTTTGTAACATTTTTTTTTTTGCTGACTGCCGCACAAAAGTTTTGCTCTCCTCTCTAGTTGTTTTTCGGCTGTATGTGGCACACTTTAGCGCCTGGCCCTGGCATCACGTGTGTAATTAGCACCTGGCTGCTTACCTATTGCCTTGCGGTTGGCAAACTTTGCATGTCGCGCATTTATACAGGCACTCGTAATGCCCGCGATTTGATTAATGAAGCTATAGCCATTTTATGGCAATTTGACATTAATTATATAAATGCTATAGAAATGCTTTTGTAAAAGTTTCCTAATAACCAGAAAAACCTGCAGATAAATAATAAATAGAACTTTGATAAATTATAATAATTATTGCTATTCGTTTTGATTATTGTTATTAGTCTAAGAACCATTCTTTAACTAACCTTTGAATATACATTTTTCTGAGATGATTTACACTTTCTTTTAAATTTATTAGCATTTTTAATTTTTTTTTGCTTTGATACGCAATTATTCTTATACCGCCAAAGTATGCGAGAGTCTTTGAATTAACTAACAGCCCCAAAGTATGCAACGAATATAAGACTCACCTTCTGTTATCAAAGAAATTATGAGTTCCGTTGACAACTCTGCTAAACAATAGCTGGATATAACAACAAGTTGGCTTAACAAGTAAGCTGACTGCCTCTAACAGCTTCACTGCTTACGGGATTGTGACGAAAAATCAATAGGACAACGTGCTAACTTGTTGGCATTGGCT
Source organism: Zygothrica quintamaculata (assembly GCA_037044455.1). Taxonomy (NCBI): domain Eukaryota; kingdom Metazoa; phylum Arthropoda; class Insecta; order Diptera; family Drosophilidae; genus Zygothrica; species Zygothrica quintamaculata. The sequence continues at coordinate 152,050 of JBAMBS010001085.1, forward strand.
TATCTTCATTACGCATGTGGTAAATAAGTCATCAATTTAAGAAGTTGTTGCTTTAAAATTCCCTTTAATCTAATGTAAAATTGTTGCTTTTATATATATTAAATCATTTGCTGCTATATGCTGGTATTTGACTTATTGGCAAGGCTGTGATAATGAAAACAAATTTTCGCTTAAAGAATTTTAGAATACTTTTCAGTTTTTATTACATATTATGTGTGTCGCATTCGGATTGTTGGTATTTTGCAATTATTGCATTTATATTATATTTGTATAATATATTTATTTATATATTTTTATATATATTGTTTTTGTAAGTTTAAATTTTTTTGCTTAACGACAATAATTTTAAAACATTGCATTTATTTATGTATATATTTTTTGTATGTTGTTTAATTTGTAGGTAGGTTCCATAGATTTTTTGTTGATGAGTTGAAGTTTAGCCTCATGGAATTTAGTTTTTAGTTTTTACTTTTTGGTTTAATTTTAGTCGGCTCGCTTAATAGTTAGGTATTTAATTTTATAGAATTTTTATTGTCCTTTTAATGGACATATTTCGCTTAGCTAATAGTTGGTTTTTTTATTTATTTTTTTTTAAGGTTTTAGATTTATATTTTCTATTATTTTATGCCTTAAACTGCTGGCGTTTATATATGTTTCTTAGGGTGTATTATGCTATATAGTAATACATGTTGAATTTTTTTTTGAATTTCTTAGTATCTATTAGATGTTAGGAAAACACTTTTTCATATACACAACATACACATACACACACACAAATGTGTGTGTTTGTATATGCATGCATTGCTTCAACTCAAATGGTTTTATACTTTATACTGAAAGTTTGTATCAACACAACTGAAAGTTTTTAAATGCATTTTAGTTTAGTTTGTCGAAATTTACAAATAGTTGTTTATTTTTTTTCTTTTTTTTAAATTTTTTTTGTTTTGGTTTTTCCCTTTTCGTGTATTTTTAGTGAGTGAGTGATGTGTTTTTTTTTTTAGTTTCTATGTTGTTATGTTTACTTTAGTTGAACTATGATATACATATATATATATATATATATATTTATATATATATATACATATATATATGAGGTCTAATTGCTAAAACTTTTTAACTATCATAGTTGAAGTTACAACTGGGTGTTGCCTGTATCTGGCTTTGAGTATGAGTTGGGATTGTTTACGCTTACCTTAGGGCTTCTCTTTATATATATATATATATATATAGATATATTTAAATTTCATATATATATATAGTATTTTGTGTTTGTTACTTGTTCTTGCTTGTTTGACTTACATGTAAAATTTCAATTCATTGGTGGCTTCAATTTGCAATTTATATTTTGCATAATTTACAATTTTTATATATAATAGATATATATTTTAGATGCATATATTTACATTATCTTAAAATTTATTTTAATGATTTAGCTATGATTTATGATTGAAGTTTCATTTAATGAGTTTAAAAACTAATACGAAAAATATTGTCGTAGACGTTAAAAGGGGCTCAGATTTTAACGCTTTTGACCATTTCGAGAAATGATAAATGTTAAAATGAATTTTATGCATAACTCATAGCACCATGTTACTTCGTTGTTAGCCATATAAATAAATATCTCTATAATTATAAATATTTATAAATATAGATATAAATCTTTAATTGAAATAAATTTCTAAATAACAGCAACAAAATAGACGTATAACAATTTCAATGGCAAGTTTTTAATTTTTTTTAACTACATTTTTGGTTTGAGTTTATGCTTTTGTTTATCTAAATTACATTTCTACAATGATTAAGATGCATTTGTGCAGCTATATATATATATTTTTTTTGTTTTGTTACATATATATATATAAGGTATATATATTAATATATTGTTATGTTTATCGTTAACTTTAGAGTTATAGCTAATGTTATGCATATTGAATCTTTTGAGGGGGAGAAACCTTTTGAAATAGATTACACATATACACAATTAGCACTAAATATTACAAATGTTTTGTTGTTGTTGTTGTTTTTTTTTATTTTCTGAAGAATTAACAGTATAAACAATCAGATTGAATATAGTTTTTATATCATTTCCATATTTTTTTTGGATTCATTACGCGGTTTAAAGTTGAGTTTTTTGTTTCGGGATACGTTTGGAGCGCGTAATTGTAGTGGAAGACTTCCGCTTAAAATTTAGTTTAGTTTAGTTAGTTAATTTTAAATATTAGTAAATAGTTTGATTTTTAATTATATATATATGTATATTTATATATATATATAATATTTAATTTGATTATTTAATAAGTATTTATTTAACTATTATTACACACACATAACTATAACAGAGAATTAGTTAGAGATTGAGATAGATTTTAACATACGTTTAGAATATAAAAATTTTTATTAAACATTTGATTTGATTTGATTTGAATGTAACTAGAAATTATGGCAATTACTTGTACTACTTAAACGATACGATTAAATTTAACTTGCGCTCAAAAATCAACTTTGATATTTGCTGTAGGTCTAAGATCTAATTGTTTTGCATTTTAGATTTAAATCCTACAATAATTTTTTAGCAAAAACTTTAATAATTAATTTATATTTTAGCATTTTCTTTTAGGAAAATTCCTTTTATCGAAAGTTTTACATATATTTATATATATATTTAATTATCTTTGATCTTTGGTTTTATATTTGGTTGTTATATTTGTTTTTTGTTTGTTTGTTTGTTTTTTTATTTTATAATGAAATTATTTCATTTAAGCATTTCAGTCATTTGTTTTTTTGGTGCCGCTCCATCAAAACTAAATTAATTTAAGTTCCAAGCAATTAGTGGAATTTTCTTGTTACTCAAAATTCAAGTTTGGATTTGCTTAGTTTTTAAATAAAATAAGAATAAACTCAAAACTATATATAATACATATCAGTAAAATTAAATAACTCCTCAAACCATTCAAAAATCTAAAAAAAAAATAGTTTTCTTTTAATTTTTTACTGTATGCATACTTTTATATGCCACTGTTGTCGTCACTTCATAATAATTAATGCTGTTAGCACGCATAAATAAAGATTTCTAAGTGCATATTTATTACCAAACAATATTTTATATGATTTCCACAATAAGTTCTAGCCTATTATTAATTACTTTTATAGTTTACACATAGACACACCCACACCCAGACACATATATATCGATTTAGTAAACATGATCAAATCATATTAAAAATAGCATACAAATTGCAATAAGCTCATTAACCTTGCAAAAACGCTGAAAAGAGATTTGATGGCAAATCCATTTATAACAATATATTTACATTTGGCTTTTTGTTGCCTTAGGTTCATTGAGTTTACCAAGTGATTATCATTTGTTAACTGTAAACAAAATGGCAAATTTGATTTTATGGGCAAAACTGTTTTGTTGATTTTTGTTCACTTTTATTGGCAAAATCTGCAAACTTAATTCTGATTGGCAATCAGTAGTAATTATAGCATAAATAAACATGAGCTCCCAATTTTCTAGGTATCGCAAAAAGAAGCAAATAAATTTTGTTGTAATAAACCAATTCGACTTTTGAATACCCTGTGTATTTTGTAGGCTAAGTTAAACGTATGAAATAGTAGAAATATTTCTATTGCTTTGTAGTCAGAATTGTAGTTGGTGTTGTGTGTTTGAAGTGTTAGAACTAAAAAACTTGCATGGACTTTGCTTATTTATTGCGTGCAAGAAAGTATTAGATTTTGCTACGCAATTTTTAATAGTTTTTAAAGCGTTTGTGTATAAATATTTATTTAGGATTATTAAAAAAAATATATGTATATAAAATAAATGTAAATTTAATTTGAATTTAAATTAAAATTTTGCATATTGAATTTGTCGTGCAATTTATTTGCCCAGTTAATCGGGCATTAAATTGGCTTATGGCAAATGCCACAGAGTGTTGACAGAAATTTACAATTATAAAAAATAAAAAATTTCTAATTTTCGCACTCACCGCACTCAATAATTCAATTTGATATGCGAATTTGTGGCTATGGGGACTATTTACAGCTATTGGCTGTTTGGCATATAAAAATATTTATATATAAATTTTTGAATAAATATTTTTTTTGGTAAATTTGATTATGGAAATTATTATAATTGTTTCTTTTTATTTTGTTTGTGTTACATTCTATAATAAATTCCATACAATTAATTATGCCATGCATTCAAACTAAAAGAAAAGACAATAATAAAAAATGTATTTGCATAAAAAGTGCATAATTGAATTATAAAAATAAATGCAAATAGCTTTAGCACTGTTTAATTAATTATATTATTGTTATTATTATAATTTTTTATTATTGATGTGTGTTGTTTATTCCATTTATGTTTATTGCTGCTACAATAACTAATAAAATCTATTTCAATTCGTTTAATTGTCTGTTTAAGATTCTTTAAAGCAAACGACATATGAGCAACGTTGCGTATATTTTGTGTGCTTTTAATATGAAAGTGCAAAGTTTCGTGTCATTGTTTATTGTTGCTATGGTTGCTATTATTATTGTTGTTGTTGCTGCTGTTTTTGTTGTTTTACACTTTAAGTGAAAATGACTTTCAATATAGTAGCACAGGCAAAGCGCAAAGGCGCATTGTCTTTCTCGTGCGAGACTCATTCAGCTACCTGTCCGTACCTAAGTGCAGCTAAGTGCTCTAGCTATGTATGTGTATGTGTTGTTATGTTTTGTGTATGTGTATGTGTGTGTGCATGTTGTGTTTGCTTCAAATGTGTGTGTATGTGTCGCGCATTTTAATGTGCTGTAGCAGCTATATAGCTGCCGCTACCAGCTGAATGGTGCGGCTCAACATCGATTTCAATTGTTTTCGATTTCGGTATTTTTTTGCGTGTTTTTTTGTAACCATTTTTTGTGCTTTTTGCTTAAATTGTCATTTAAGTGCAGTTCGTACAGCCTGACAATGGCATTGTATTCGTATGACTCTGCATATAAAAGTAAAAGAAAATCCTTTATCTTTAATTCATTTAGTTAAAAGACTGTCAAAGGCATAAAAAAAACAAAGAGAATTGTTGCACTTATGATTTTGATATATAGCTTTGTATTTGAGTGTGTGCTGAAAGCCAAATTGAAATTGTAGCTAAAAGCTGCCATAAATTTTAGACAATCTACAAGCTGATTTTATCTTTCAGCCAGTGGCAACATTAAATTTAGTTGCAACTAACCACAATGTGTAACAAAAAAAAAAAAATCAAAAAATATTTATTTCCAAGGAAAAAAAGCAAAAGTGATAGAAAATTCAGTACAAGCAATTTATGCACATTTGTGGTTTGCCATTAGATTTTGGCCAAAAAGAAGATAGAGAGAGAGAGAGAGAGAGAGAGTAAATTTACAGGGAATTGTATTTTCTTTGGGCCACATGCCAGAAAATAGAAAAATAAAAAGAAAATATATATGCCTTAATATCAAGCAAATACTTTCTTTGTCTATAGATTCTAACAGTCCGACACTTTTGTCTATATGCTGGTTGAATAAATGAGTGAATGGTTGCATGAATGGTTGAATAAATGCCTGAATGATGTGTCATCTATTCCTATGACTGGCACAAGCATTTACTGATGCTGATGCATTGCCTAAACAGAAAACCACTATAGGACTAGGGTGAATGCAACTATATATCTTATTTTGAATCATTGGATATAACATTTTATATCCTAAAGCTATTAAAAAATATAGAAAGAATAGGCTATGTTAGAGTACTGCAGTAAGTTTGTAACAGTTTGTTAAAAAATATAAATTATTTTTTAGACTATCAGAAATTAGGTAAGTAAATGACAAAATAATAGAAATTAGCACAATAAATGAAAGTAAAAGAGAGAAAATATTCGTTTATCTATAACAAAAACCAATTGTATTTTTGGTCTAAGAGCATCTCATAGTCGACTTCAAGTTGCTGTTTTTGGTGTTATTTTTGATATTGCTTTAGTTTTGTATAAAATATATGGATATATATATATATATATACATGTATTTATATATTTTCTATATGTATTTTTAGTGTTCGGTGAATGAATACAAAAAACTGGGCCAGCAATAGCAATAGCGACAGCAGCTGTCTAGTGTCTAATGTTTGAGTGTATTGTTGCTGGATTATTCCAGCATTTATATTTATGTGTGTCTTGAATATTGTTTTGAGTACTTTTTACAAATGGCAGAAGGGAACATTAAAAATGCATTTCGACTGTAAAAGTTGAAATCAAATTAATTTGTTGCATAGCCGCGCATCTTCTACTTATAGTAAATATTTTTGTGTGAGTGTATATTTCTATTTGTGTGTGTGTGTGTGTGTGTGTGTGTGTCATTTTGACCTCAATTCCAAATGCAACTGGCTGACAATATACCCCGCCTTCTTGTATATTCTTTGTTGTAGCATACTGAATAATGTTTACCTGCCAGTTGACACGTTGCCATAAATTTTACTTTCTACCCTCGCAAATTGCAGTCGTTGCTTTTGTTTAAAATTATATGAAAATTTGTGAAATAATTTCAAGTTGAATGGCCATTCAGTGTGACATAAAAGATGTTTGCTTTTTGCTACAATTCTTTTTCTTCTTTGTATAGTTCTTAACATAATGTGTGTCTGTATGTGTGTCGTGTTGTAAAAGTTGAACTGGTTCGAGGAGCATCTTAGAAAAGTAATATAAATGCGTAAATCAAAAATTGAAAGATTTCCATCAAATTCACAGCCGTTCATTGCTTTTGAAATGAGCTACAATGTTCGTTACTTTTCAAGAAAAACAAAAAAAAGAAAAATCAAAAAAAAATATAAAAGCGAAAAGAAAAAGAAAGTCTAGCTATTAATTGAGATTAAAAGCATATACTTAAATATAGAAATAATGCTTTCTTTTATCTCATTTAAACTAAGCAAATCTAACGCCTATAATGCTGGTACATGCCATGCCCATAGCCCATGGGTGTGCTGCCCATGGCACGTTCGGTAGCCTTCTCGATGCTCGCATAAACGCACCTGTAACAGCACACATAGGCCAAACATCACTTGAACAGGATACGTCGAAATGCCCGTCGGAAGTCCTTATTGAAGATGGTATAGATGGCCGGATTTAGCGCTGAGTTCATATAGCCCAACCAGAAGGCAATTGCAAATGCCGATTCGGGTATGTTGCAGTGACTGCTACAGGCTGGCACCAATATATATAGAAAGAAGAATGGCAGCCAGCAGGCAATGAAGCTACCCATGATTAGGCCTAATATGAGTGTGGCACGTTTCTCCTTTTTGCGTGCAATGCGTCGTTTCTCCTTTTCGGGATCACGTGGCTTGGGTGTCTTTGGTATGGCTGGCTCTAGTTCGGTTTTGGCCGCGGCCGCAAGTTCCTTACTCTTGGCCGCGGCTGCAGCATTGTTTTTGGCCGCAACAGCTGCTGCCTTGGACTCACTGCGTCGCTGTTGATTGGCCTTGCGTCCAAAGATGGGCTGGCAAAGTCGAAATTTAAGCGGTTTGACTACCGCACAACGACTTACCACGCCCGAGTCTGAGCTGGATGGATCGAATTCACTCACCATATCTGTGTCAATGCCCACAGAGAGCGCACGACAGCGTCCGGCAATGGGTGAAACGCGCAGTTCATTGCCAGCTGCTGCTATAGTAGCTGTTGCATTTGCTGCTCCGCTATTGCCCACTGTTGCATTGCCTGCTCCTGCATCCGTTGCAACGCTGCCATTGTTGTTGTTGAGCACATTAATTGAATTGTTGCTGCCCATTGATGGTGGCACTGGTACATTAAGTCCAACGCCGCGACCCGTCGCAATTGTGCTGACCTGGAGCGTTTCTTTCGGCGAGCAGAGGCCGCCAGATGCAATGGCCACATTGGAGCTACCATTGGGATTGGCATACGCCAACACTGTCTGTGCGGCAACGGCCTCAAGTTCGCCAGCCTCAGAGGTGGATATGTCGGACGCCAAATCCATGGTAACCGTTGGTATCTGCATGGGTAATGTCGCACTATTCGGTGGTGTCTCAATGGTGGCTATCTGTCGCTGCTGATTCAGCTGCAGTTGCGTTGGGCCGCTGGAGGATGGCATCGGTATGGTTCCTTTCTTGTTAGCGGTGGTGAAGCTCGTAACCTGCAAGAGAGTAAAATCCAACAATGTACAAGGATTTTCCATTTTCAAAAATCTCTTTTTAACTCATTTAACAGCAGGCGCATCAGAGTGCACAGATTACACAAACAAGACTCGTTTACTCGTTGGATGGTAGACAGTGGGCGGGGGTGGTGGTGTGCTTGTAACACAAACTGTATGCCACACTCAATGCACCAAAAAGTAGCAACAATTACCAATGGCAATTAACAATGACCAAAAATGCTGCAGTAGACAAGCAACAAGAGAATACATTGAGTATGTCTATGAGCTGTATGAGTGTGTATCTGTGTGTGTGTGTGTGTGTGTGAGGTAATCTGATGTCTGTGCAGCAGCTGCAACAGTAGCGCACCGCCTTTTGTTTGCATAAAATGCTGGTCAAGAGTGTCGTTGATATTGGCCAAGTTGCTTCCTCCACTGAGAGTTTTCTTTTTTTGTGTTTTTGTTTTCTTCTTCGAGTTTGCTTCGTGCAGAGTTAATTGAAAATGCAAATTGTCAATGAATTGGCATTAAGTATGTTTGTGTGTGTGTATGTATGTGTGTCGGTTGCCTGACAGCGAAAAATTTGTTGCTGACAGAGCGGTAATCGTTGGTAATTTGGCTTGGTAATTTGGCTTGGTAATTGCCGCTACGTGGCAACGCTGTGCCAATGCTGAATCATTAGAGATTTTTGCACTCAATCAGCGAACTTCGTTTACCTTTATACCACGTTAATTTGCAGCTGAAAATCAATTGTGGACCGAAAGTTGTACAAAGGCGAGGAAAGCGATGAAAAGCGACAAGCAATGTCGCTTCGTTGAATGTCATTGCATAAACTGGGCGAACGTGGCAAAGTGCATTTGGTTGCAACAGCAGCAGCAACAGAAGCTGCAACAGCAGCAGCAGTCACATGCAACATTTAGCACGTAGCAGCACGTTAAACTGGCGTAAAATTGAACTTAAGCGCGTTTGGGGCACTTACAAAACGTGCAGCACTATGTTGCAGCATTGCTTTAATATTGCGCACTTGAAAATTTAAGTAAAAAATATTGCGCATACGCCACATATGCTGCATATAAGCTGAACGCTCAGTTTTGTTCATTCAAATGGCAAAATTTGCATTTACAGTGGCTGCTGCTTTACTCCAACTTGCCTTATCTAGAAATGGACGCCACTTGCTGGTGGCGTGCAAACCACAAAAAAAAAGAAAAACAAATGAATCGCTTTGCGGATTTCAACAAGCAACACAAGAGAAAAAGAAGAAGAAATACAAAAAAGTAGAAGAATAATAAAAGCTTATTTCAGCACAAAAAAGAACAACATAGCACTGCAGTATGCCTAAGTAGTCTCAATCAAAACACAAACACTCATAGCTTTGGTCCAGTATGCTTCAGTTAAGAATATGGTGGGATTGCCAGGTAACTTACTCACTTACTCACCCACTGACTCTTTCATTCATTCATCCACTGACTCACTCACCTGTTCGTTGTTTGCTTTGCGCGGATGTTTTTTAATGCCGCGTCTCGCTCGCGCCTTTGCGGCAAAGTAAATTCGTATATACACAAAGACCATAATGCAGCTGGGTATATAGAAGGATCCTAATGCTGAGTAGAGCACGTAGCCAATGTCCTCGCTTAACTGGATGGTTGATGGTTACATGGTAGATGGTACATGGAAGAGAGCAAAAACAAAAGCAGAGAAAACGAAAACGAAAGATATGAGATTTCAGTTTTAAATCATACACATAAATGGTTAGAGGATATTATATCCTTCGAGATTTAAGCCATAAGTTGACTCTAATCTCAAGCACAATATCAAATTCGTTTAAGGTAAAAATTTAAATTTAAATTTCAAATTCATTTCAAATTCATTTTTTTATTTATTTATACAACAATAAATATTAAAATTAATGCCATAGCCTTAAGCATAATTTAAAATACATTTCAAGTTTAGTTAGAAAATTTGTTTTAAAAAGTTATTTAAAGTTCACTCAAAAATAAATATATAATTTTTATGCATTAGATATGCAGCTTCTGCAACTAAATCAGGCTTATAACTATCTTAAAACTTGAAATATACATTTCAGTTCATTTAAGCCCAGTTTTAGCTAGAATTTAATGTTGTGGCTTATGTGCATTTTAAGAGTTGGCCCGAAACAGCTTTGTCAGCTTGTTTTTATTTGGCAAAGTTGAAAATATATTCTAAAAGCTAATTTATTATTTTTTTTATTTAGTATAAATGTTTATGTCTTAGTTGGTAGGCCTTAAGTTATATAGGTTTTAGCCTAGTTTACGTACTTTTTTTTTTTGAATATTTTCAATAAAGTTTTTCCAAGCAATTTAATTCTGTTTTAACAAGGTAACTAAAAACTAGTAAAAGTTTATAAAAACTTTTAAGCTGCAGCTTTAAAAGTATTATTAAATATATATATATAAGCTTAAACTTTCAATCAATTTTAACTTATATGTATATATATATATTCTAAATATAAGTTAATAATGAAGCCAAAATGTGTAATCGGTCAACTGTGCTCAAGCTTATATATTGTTAAGCAACTGTCTGGGTATTACCTTAAAATGTATTCAAAGGAAAAATCTGATTGAAAATTTCTGTTTTGAGCTGTAGCTTTAGCTGTATAACTGTAGATGTGTCTGAGCCATGTTATTCACTTACCAACTTAGTATTTCTACTTTGGCTGAAGCCTTTGGCATTTAAGCTAAGAGCTCTTTTAGTTATTGAGTGCATTAGACTCTGATTTATATAAATACATATATATATTATATATATCTATATAGAAATATACATTTAAATGTTAGTAAAATGCTTTGTCAGTTGCTGCTGAAGTAGTAGTTGCTGCTGAGTTGCTGCAGAGTTGCTGTAGTTACCGTGAATAATGTATAAAAAATGCAAAGTGCACGATTTGCACGGAAAATTTCATAACGATAAATGAAGTAAAAATATTAAATTACAGCACACAAAAGCTTTGGGTAAAGCAATAATTCTTAACCAGTCTTCCGTGTATACCGTAAAGAAGGATAGAAGAAGAGAGAGAAAGAGAGAGTGAGAGAGAAAGAGAGGTCTGAGCAAGAAGTGGATGATGAGTGGTAGACAGCAAACCAGTATACGAGTAGCATTAGGAGTGATGGCAGAAGACAGACAAACGAAACTTAAAAAAAAAAGGAAATAAAGTGGAAAGAGCGGCATGGTTGGAGATGGAGAGAGGGAGAGAGAGAGAGAGAGAGAGAGAGAGAGAGAGACAGAGAAGAAGCAGTGTTATAAACTGTACACCATATTTTCAAGGAATTGCATTTCATTTATTTAAAGCTGGCGAAATTAAATTGTGCCATAGTTTTCTGCTACTTTTTCTTTATATATTAAAATATATATATACATATATATATATATATATATATATGTATATATATTGTAGAAAACTTGGTCGTTGGCTACGAAACTCTTCACAAAATTATGCAAATTAAGTGTTTTGATGAAAAGCATACAAAAAAGTGCACTTGATGCCGCGAAGAGATTGCTCAAGGGCCACAGAGCTGCAGCTTTTGCCCTTTTAGCTATTGTTCATGTTGCTGTTGTTGTTCTTGCTGCTGCTGTTGTTGTAGTTATTATTTTGGTGTTGTTGCTGTTGTCGCGCATCATGAAAAGCCTTTATAGCCATTGCTTTGGTTGCCTTTTTATTTTGTTTTTGGTTTTGTTTTGTTTTGTTAGTCGCTTCACAGCGTATAAAAATCAGTCGCCAGCTGTGGGCAGCCGTTTTGGGTCTCTCAACAATTACATATACTACTACAACCGATATGAACTATACAAACTATATATATATATATTTGTATATGTATTACCATATCAGTACAACCGCAAGTAACTCAAATGAAATTTATTTAACTTGTAATCCGCTTACATGACGGCAACGTCGACGTTGGCGTTGGCGTTGGAGGCACACAAATTGAATTTTTGAACGGCAAGTGAATTGTTTTTTTGAACGGGGGTATACGGGGTATAGCTGCGGCACTGCATTGGGTGCAATGGCTCAAGTGGAGCCCAGTTTATCATAAGCCACAGTAAAAGCAATGTGCAATGGTTGCGGCTATATAAAGTTTTATCCTGCCATCCGGCCGTTTGAGCACAAAATAAATTTCTCTAGAGCTTCGTCCTGCGGCTGAGTCTTACGTTCTGCAGCTTGCAACTTGAGCAAGTTGCCGTAACGAAATAAGCATAAAGTATTAAGCGTTGTGTATAATGTTGCCAAAATATATATACGACAACAGCAACGAGTGCAAGTACGTGCTACATAATATGTATATGAAGTGGCAAGTTTAAGGCTGTTTAAGGAGCAGGCCTTTGCAACAGCAACAGCAACAGCAACAGCAACAGTGGCAGCAGGACCAACAGCAGCAGCCACTTAAGCAGGCTGACTGCTATTTCAGCTTATTGCCATGAGGCAACAAATGTAAGTTGAAGCTGCTGTTTGCTACTGTTGCTACTGCTGCAGTTGTCGGATTATTGTGCTGTTGCTGCTGCTTATGCTGGTGCTGATGCTGGTGTTGATGTTTATGTTGGTGTTGCTGTTGCTGTTGCACCAGCAGCGGCATAATAAATCGTCTCATCATTTACGGTTTACTGTTGATATATTGATAGCATTTGTCAGCAGGCCCCCCCCCCCCCCCCTTCACCCTTTTTACCACCCTTGGCAGCTTCACACAGTTAAGCCTTAGCTTATATATCGACTGTTGCCTTACCAAAACTAATACTTATATAAATTGAAGTGCAAGTTGCCTTTTGGCGTAGTACTTAAAGTAACATTTGCCTTCATAACTTACGCTCATCAAGGCAGCAGTCCCTTTTACCAAACTTTTATGCATAAGTACAAAAGTTATGTATACGACACGTGAGCCGGCTGACTAGATGACTAGCTAACTAGTTGGCCTGGCACGTAATCATAGCACCTGTGTAAAGGCATAAACTGTAAACATGTACAAACAAACATATACACATACATATAAATATCATATACACATACACACACCCTCACATACAAGACGTATGATATGATAATGATGCAATGATGTTTGTCCTTTAAGGAAGTGCCATTTGCTTACTATGAATAGTAAAGCATTTTGTTTTTTGCTGCTTGTTTTTTAATGTTATTTGAGCGGATTTATTGTAATTGAAAGTTTGCTGCTTGCTTGCCCATTTACTTGTGCAATTTACTCATTTTTCATTACCCATTTTCCCTTCACTTTTTCTCTCTCTCTCTCTCTGTGTGTTTCACTTTGCACTTTATACTGAGTTGCATTTTGCGCTAATTTGCAGATTTTCAAATTGCGCTGAGCGCTTTTGTTTACATAAAGCAAAAGGAAAATAACACAAAAAAAAGGGAAAAGTAAAAGTTCTTTTTCTGTATAAAGTGTGGAGTGAATGCGAAAAGAAAAATAATTATTCTGCAATTTTTAATTAAATGGTAATGGAAATTGCTGTTTGTTGCTGTTGTTGTTACTGTTTTTGTTGTCGTTGTCTTCTTCCTGTTGCCGCTATGCAGAACTTAAGCTGCTGGAAACAAAAACTCATTATGGGCGACCAAAATCGTTAGGGGTGCCCAAGAGCCACGTCGAAGCAACAACGACAACGACAACGACAACGACGATGGGGACGATGACGACGGTGACGACGGCAAACAGTTACAGCAAAAACCGTTGATGAGCATGAGAAATCCAAGGATGACAAGGACGATGTGAAAAGTGTTGATGGTAGTGCTGAATTTATTGAAATGTAAACATGAAACAGGAACCACTAGCAGCATCAACAACAGCAATAACAACAACAGAATGTATACTGAAATGACTGCAATTAAAAGATAAAAATGTTGTCCGAAACCAAACTCGTAACACGTGACGTATGCGTAATGCCTTAAATTCTGACCTTACAGTTTTAAATCACCCATTTCACTGACCGCCTGATGCATGTCTATGCCAACATCAGCTTATGGCAAGCAAAAAAGAAATAGTACATACCGAAGAGAAATATGATATTTATATATATATACGTATATATTGTAAATATATAAATAAACATATGAAGGATAAAGGATATGCGTGGCAGACGAGCAGATATTCTGGACAAAGCTTCTTGGTAAACATAAACTTTAAATCCTTTGTTTTGATTGGTTCCCATTTTATATTTATATAGTTTTATATCTATGTTTTATATATCCAACCCTTAATTATCTCAATTATCAGAGGTAACTTATAGGAACCCATTTATCGGGGCTCTCTGCTTGATTTAAGACCTTTCTATAAAAGGGAGTAGCTCCAAAGACATTCTTTAAGTTTAACTACTTAAGATATATACCAATATATACATCCTAAGATTAATTTTATATTGTACAGCTAATTTTTTATATACCTTTTCCATAAGGAATCTAAAAATCTAGGGTATAATAATGTAAGGCGAAAATTCCGTTGTAAACACAAAAGAATTTCAATCCGAATCGTTGCTGAAAGTTTGCGTATAAAAAGTATACGCAAAAAAAAAATGAACAAGTGTGTAAGTTGTTTGTGTATGGGAATATATACATTTATGTGTGTGAGTTTTTGTGTGTGTGTGTGTATTGTAAAGAGAAAGTGCGTTTTGCCCCTAGGACTTGAGCGTTCTGAAATGGTCGAAGACGGAAATAAGGGTGAGCGGGTGTCATCATCAGTATTGTCGTACGCTTTGCTGTTCTTGCTGCAACTTTTTGCTTTATTTTTTTTGTTGTTTATTTTTTTTTACAACAATAAACAAAGAATCGTCGTCGTTGACGTTGAACCAACACAAATGCAACAGCAAAGGACAGTTGAATCTACAAGGCCGATGCCATTGAAACAATCAATAAATCTAAAGTGCGACTATGAAAAACTTCATTGCATGAAATGCTGGCAAAGAAAAAGCGCTAAAAGTTTTTTTTTCTTTCTTTAGCTTTGACAATGTTGTTCCTGTTTGAGCAGCATTTTCTCATTTTTCCTCTCTTATTCCTTCATCACTTTTTTGACTGTCTGTTAGATTCATCTTACTCGGTTCTCTTTTTTTCTTACAGTATACGCATACTTATTTGCATTGGCATTGGTTGGTTATTCGCTGCTTTCTTGTTTGTCACTGCTCAGTGGAGCAACCATTTTGTAGTTTGCAATGGCAATTTGCCTGGCAGTTTCCTTTCGCTTTTGACTTGGACTTGCACTTACACTTCCACTTGCATTTCAATTGACTGCATTCTGTTTTCCCCCCTCTATTCTGTTTGAATTGTCCTCAGTTGACTTAATATTCTTTGGATTGCCATTTCGCATTTCCACAATTCAACGCTTGCCCGCACACACGCCATAAACTTAAATCAATTCTCAAAAAAAGAAGTGGAGAGAAAAACAAGCACAAACAAAAAAAAAAAGAATAATAATAATATAGAGGAAAAGCTACTTTAATGTGTTCTAATGTTTAAGTACCAATATCACCAAATAATGCCCAAACTAAATGTCCAACACGCGCCACAATTTTCCGTAATTAAACGACGTCGAGTCGCCAGAGACACCACAAAACACAAAGAGATAAACAGAAAAAATGAAATAAACAGATGCCACTTGATAGCGGCTGTAGCAGAGTACACCCTACATACATATTTGAAGCAAGTAAAAGTGCTACCCACCCAGAAGTTCCCCTCTACTACAAGATTTCTTTCACAAATCTTGATAAGTGTGTCCTTAAAGGAAAGTGGATCCCAAAATGTATATACAGCGTTGGGTGGAGAGTACATCTTATCTCATAATGCATAGATGTTACTGATTCAATTCATAAGTTAAAATCTATTTAATTTGCTATTAATTTAATGATTTCTAACCACTTCCTTTTGTTTCCGTTTATTGGAAATGATTCACTAACGCAATATACCCGTTCTTAATTGTACTCTAGCTGGTAATAAACTATAGTATTTTGGTTTTGGGACGCAGTTCGTTATTGTTGGCTAATTGCGGCTAACGGCATGCTTCATTAAATTGCAATTTTTTAGCACAATGCCATGCGCTAAGCCACGGAAATGCATTACAACGTTAGCGCAGGCTGAGCAGCGTTGCCCTGAAAAGTAGGCAACAAAAAGTTGCCATTATGCTGGAGGCTTTTTAATTGTGGCCGGCAGTTTTATGGTTTTATTATTTGATTTTGTTGCACAACAACAAGAGGAACAACAACAGCAATAACAATATTACTAGCAGCAGTAGCAAATGACCTCCCCCCTATATTCTCATGCCCCTGCCCCATTGCTTGACACTTCCGCTGTGAAACGGCGTTTTTATTGTTGCGGCCTGATACAATTTTTAATGCAAACCACTTTATGCTGATTGCCTGCCCGGGTGCCTGCCTATACACAAGACTGGTTCAACTTAATATTATCGTAAAATAAAACCACCAAATCCTCCCTCATGCCACCTCACGCCACCAACTGTTGCTGCTATATATTGTAAGGTTATTGTTGTTGTTGTTGTTGTTGCCACATTTGCCTATTGCAACGAGCTCCATTTGTGGTTTTTCCTTTTTTTTTTCTCTTTCTGTTTTGTTATTCTTCCTGATCGTTCACAGCGGAAATTGCTTGTTGACACGCAGACACGATATGTAAGTGTTTGTGCCTGTGTATGTGTGTATTTCTGTCACTGTATGTGTAATTGTATGTGTGCATGTATATATGTAAGCTGACCTACTATACGGCAATTTGTTTTCTCACTTACTGGTCAACCTTAAGCTGTTTTTTCTGCACCGCCCCAACCTCCACCCCCACCACGAAATCGCTAAAATTTTGATTGATGCTTGTCCGTAATATAGCTCTCTATAATTATACACAATGCGATTTGCATTCCGTTTTATTAGATTACGAGCTTAATACGATTCTCGATGGCTCTATTTAGTGCGTATACAGGGACATAAGGGGATTACGACAAGAACAATGACGACGGGTCAGTTATTGATTTTACATCATTGGGTTTTGGTGCTTCGAAATAAATGAAATGTGTAATTAATACGAACGTTGTCTCGCTCTAATGACAGTCACATAAATATCACAATAAGCTAATGGTTTACCATATAACTACATGTGTGTGTGTGGGGTGTGAGTTGGTAAATATATATATATGTTTATATTATATATACGGTGCCTTGGATAGGGGCTGATAGGTTTCTAAAAAAGGGCGCCAGCTAGTTGCCAGAAAATTAATTTCTATATAGCTTATATATATATATATATATATATAGGAATATATCTAAATACGTATGTGTGAGTACAATGGTGGGGATGGTATAAAAAGGATATGAGTAGGAGTGGAGTGGGTGCCATAGAATGTTTAATGTATGCCAGTTTGGTTGAAAATGTATGATAATATTATGCTTTTAACCACAATGTCGCATACATTGTTAATCATTTGCAGTCGTTGCCATCGTTGCCATCGTTGTAACAAATTGCTGCCAAATTGTTGTTTTGGGTTTGACTTTTACCCACACACATATACAGATACACAAATACACACAATAAACAGTAGCACACGCATCGTTAATTTCAACAGTAAATTAAATACAAGCCTCCTTGAACGGGTCCAAAAACCGAAACTAAACCAAAAGCCGGAGACATTGCCAGTAGCCAAAGCTAAAGCCAGGCAGTTAACCAGCCATGGCTAACTGTCATTGGTGTGGATGTGGTGTGTTAATGCCTATGCATGCGTATTTGTATATGTGTATGTGTTTGTGTGGATGTTTGTCAAGCCAATTGGAAATTTTAAATGATCTACTACTGGAACCAGTTCGGTTTAGCACTTGAAAAGCGTCCGAATGGCTAACAGAATTTGGCAGAGAAAATCTGATGCCCTGATGCTCTCTGTACGTTGGAAAAGTCTGGCCTATTGACCAATGCGAGCATAAAATAATTACACTGTTTTGCCCAGGATAACAAATCTTGTTGGTTGCACGCACACACAAGCACGCATACACACGCACAACATGTACGTGCAGCCAGCAACAAGCAAATGCAACAGCAGCAACAAAACTGTACAAATTTTAACGCTTAATGGTTATTGACGCACAAACAGATAGAGTAAGGTCTGGTCAGAGTATGTAGCACATACACATGTGGGTGGTGTGGGGTGCTGTGGTGCAACAGTATAGGACAAACGGCATGACACTTGTGAGCCAAACAAATGAACATCTGCGGGTACGAGTCATGCACAAGTTGTTCATTGGGTAAATTCGATCAGGCAAGGGGCATAACTATATATATATATAAAAATTTATATATATATATATATATATATTTATATATATATATTTGTGCATGTATATGTAAGTAAGCTTGGATATGTGGGAGTGTATGTAGATGAGGAAAGAAGGGCTACCAACCACAACGACAGCAACTGCCACACAGCTACAACTGCGTACAAAACAAGCAAAAATCACATTATTGTTGTTGTTACTGCTGTTGCTTGTGTTTTTGGTGTTGTTGTTGTTGTTGCTGTTGACCATCTCTTAACAAGCAAAACAGTTTTGCCCAGCTCACGCAATTTTCACTGTTGTTTTGGTTTGTGTGGCCAGTCTGACCAGCTCTCTGCTTGCTCTGTCCTACAGCCATTCTGCCCTTTTCTGTTGTTGCTTGCCAGGACAATCGTTGCCATTATTTATAGCTTTAAATACAACGAAAAAAAACATAGCACCCAAAAAAAAAGAAAGAAAGAAAATACGAAAAACATATGCATACAATGTTTATTATTGAATTCCAATATTTTGTTATTCCCTCAACGGACATTTCAAATTATTAAACTATAGTTTATACAACTTGGGATTTATTTCATATAAACGTGCAACAAATGTTGCCTCAGATCTTACATCTTAATACATTTTCTAAAGACTTGAATTGTTCTTAGATAAGCAAACTAGTTTTTATCTATAGGGGAATTGAATAAAAAAAATTTTTATTACATTAATAAAAACAAGATTCAGTTTTCTTAAAGTAAAAGTTAAAGTGACTAGCTTTGCCACTTAATTTGCAATTGATATTTTTAAAAACAAGTAAGTCTTAAGAGATAATTAATACTTTAATTGAGTAGACTAGTTCTGGAATATTCATTGTAGCCGCTGGCAATGTGTAGTACATTCTCTCTCTTCTTTGTCTAAAGTTTGAACGGCACGTGGAAGCCACTGTAAACGTACTTAAGGGCATTAAAATGTACGCATTGGAATAAATTACACTCATGCCAAGCACAATCGCATAGCAATAGCATTGTCATAATCGAAATTCTCACTTAAAGCATTAGCAATAGGTTCTAAACATGGGAGAGTGCGATCCACAACCTCAGCTTAGCACACGCACGCACCAATGCTAATGCACCAGCAGTGAAAGGAACTTACGCCGTCGACGATGTAAAGCTAACAATTGCGACCAGGTGTGAGGGAGACAACGCTATTACGATTGTTGGATAATTGGGTAACTGCTAGTATAAGTAAAATAGGGATGGCAATTACTCACTGACCAACTACGCTAAGCAGCAAACGATTTGACGGACGATAATTTAAATTGTTATTAAGAAATTTATTATTACATATTTATTTATTATATTATTATTATTATAGTATTGTAAATGTTATGTATTTAATCTACAGTATACTTCATACTGTAAATACATAAATTAAAGCTGCTTTTTATTTGTTTTTTTTTTTACAGCAATTAAACTGTAACCATATTGATTGTTATTTGAAGTTGGGCCTAATAGAGATAATATAGCCGTAGTTAATATATAGTTAAGTAGATGGTTAACTAGTTATATGAAATGATTAAGTTATAAAGCATTTACATTTTGCAATTCAAAAGGACTTTTATTATTGATGTATAAATTGATGTTTAAATTTATCATTTCTGTTGTTAAAAATTATTCAATTGGCAATTTATTAACGCGTTGCTAAGAGGTGGTTGAATGTTAACTGTTTGTTTTGTTTTCGCTTGTTATATGTGTGTATACGTAGGTGTGTGTGTGCGTGTGTATATATGTAAAATGAAATTGATTAACATTGATTACGAACAACATGGAAATAAAAGTGAAAGTCATAATGAAAGCCACAGAAAATGAAACGGTAACAATTTTAATTTAACTTTTTTTTTTATTACTGAATGCACTTTTAATGATGGTCAATTAATTGCAGCTTTAAATTTTTACATTGCAACAACAAAATGCTGTTGCAACAATATGTGGCAGCTGCACGCAAACAATTGCTGCATACCAAACGTTTTGTTATATATAAAATTTGTATAATAAATTGTTTTATTTTTGTTTTTTTTTTTAATTTTCATTAATTTTTGAAACGAAAACTCACACCGCAAATGCCAATGGTTCAACATGGATACAAGCAAAAGTCAAAAGCCACTTAACATTCAAGGGTATCAACATACATGCGAGTGTGTATATGTGTGTGTGTGTGTGTGTGGGTGTATTTGGGTAGCTTGCGTTGTGCATGTTTTAAATGCATTAAACATGTGCGCACTAAATGCGAACTAAGCAACAACTAATTAGAACGCTAATTAACATTATTAAAATACAGCAACAAAAACAACAAAAACAACAACGATAACAACGACGTCTTAAGGATAGAAGAAGGGCTGGTTGGGGTAACTGCAGTGCTGTTATTGTGGGTGGGTAAGAGTGGAACCAAAAACGATTGCCACAAGGATGAAAAACAAGGCGCAATGGCAACATTCGCGCACGGACGACACGCGGTTTGAACGGACGGATGGACGGACAAAAGATAGGAAAGATAGGTGGAGGATAGGCTACAGGCATGCAGGAAGTGATGGAGAAGGCGGTAGGGAGGGTACATGGAAAGAAATGTGTAACGCATGGCAGCTGGCTGGCAGCCTTGCCGCCTTGACTGGCTGCTTTAGGAGGAAAACTGCTCATTAAAAGCACATTTAAGATGTTTACAAACGTGTTCTAAGATGCTACACAACCAACCGACACACAACAAAACACAAACACAGACACACACACACACACACACACAGACACATACACACATAGAGAAAAAACATTCTACGTACATTTATACACGCATTTACTGTCAGTTTTTAAACGGGGCGAAACTAGAACATCGCGAAAGCAACGCCGGAAACGGAAGTATGCCATAGCCGAGGTAGATAGAAAATAACCATATGTGTATGTGCGTGTGTGAGTGTGTGGGTGTTTGCGTGTATATGTTAAAGTGGGTGTGCTGGATTGAAATTAGAACTGTTGCTGCTTGATGGCTTGTTGTAAGTGTATCTAACAGAAAAGACTCCACTTTACAACCGTTGCTTCTAATACCACAAAAATCTCAGCTGAATGTTGGTATCACATCGCATCGTCGTTGGTCTCATACATTTGATTGGCTGTAATGGTTGGGTTGAAGTCGACGGTTTGTTGGCTAAAGGGAAAACTTTAGTTTAATTGACAGCAAAAAGCAATTTGCCCCATTACAGCGAACACGAGCGGTAATTAAATGCTATCCTGGGGCGTTCGAGCGACCCCAATGGCACAACATCATTGCCCCCTTGTGTCTCTAAAACCAAACTCCTGTAGCAACTACTGTCAGTCTGTACACTGTACAATGGTTCTGGTTGAAAGCTGAGCAGCCTTCAATTTAAGATCTGTTCACACCGAAAACAAGAAGACGAAACAGAAGAAGAAGAAGAAATAGAGGGAAAAAAATACAAAGCAAAATACAAAAGGGTCAGATACAAAATGGCGTGGCGGACATGCGATTTAGTTTCTTATTTGACACTTTTTCTATTCAATGTATGTTTATGTGTGTGAAGCGACAGTTAGACAGACAGATAAATAGAGAGTAAAACTTTGGCCTTTCCTTGTTGTTGCTGCCACAATGCTACATTCAACGCAAATGTCATTTAAAGGACAATAATTTTACTTCAAAGCTGTATGAACATTTTCTTGCCGCATTTAAAGTTAAGTTAAAGTTCAAATTACTGTTGAATCCTGCGACAGCTGGCGTGTCCTGCCGCTGCTGCTCCTTCTCGCAGTTGCCATCGATTTAGCCCGAAAAGTGACATAATTATTACGCTGCTAACACACACTCATATAGAAATATATATGTATATATACACACCCACACAGCAGCAGGCAATACGATTCCCTATGCGCAATTGAAGTCAGCTGCTAGCTACGGCGCCGGAACTGCTCTCAAGTGGTTGCTGAACATGTGGCAAAGGACCAGATCTCCTTTAGACGAGCCTAGTTTATGGCAGGCGTGTGGTGCCGCATTGCTACTGCTCACTCGCCACTGGCCACTCACCATTCGCCACTCTTCACTTTCCACTCTCCACTGTCCATTGTCGACAGTCGCCAGTTACCACTGGACCCGGAATATCCTCGCTCAATTTATGGCGGCCAGGGCGTGCTCGTATGTCAGTTCTCTTGTTCTTGGCCTTATTCTTGTTGTTGTTGTTGTTATTATTATTTTATCCGGTCAGAACGGTCATATTTAATTTAATAAAGAGAACAAACCCTCTCCCGTCTCTCTCTTATCTCTCTTTATCCACCCACAAAAAAAGAAAGAAAGAAAGAGGACTAAAAAAGTAACAGAAACTTTAAGCTATCATTAGGCGGTCTCAGCAAAAAGTTTACTGTTTGGTTTTGCGACGATGTCAGGCAAAGTAAATATTGAAATCTACAACCTCTGACCCGTATGCTATAGCTTAAGGACTACTACTAGTAGTAGTAGTAGTGGTAGTAGTAGTTGTGGGGGTGGGTGTTGACGGCAGCGGCGCCACCAACAACAATGCCTTGCATACAAATTTGTGGGCGTTACTGAAGAGATTTGTAAACAACAATCTGTGGCATACATTTTGGGGCATCAAGCAGCATATCTATGCCGCTTCCCTTCCGGTTCGACGTCAGCCACTAAACTGTGATCCCCAACTCATTGTTGGTATTCGTCTCGGTTTCGGTCTCGGTGTTGGTCTCATTCTCAATCTCTTCTCTTTCTACATTTCCATCTCCATCTCTATCTCTATCTCTGTCTTCGTCTACGTTACAGTTACAGTTACAGCTACAGCTACAGTTTCGGCATTCAAAGATTGGAATCCTACTGGAAGCGCACATATTTTTTCTGTGTTTTCTTTTATATATATATATATATATATTTCTTTTTTCTTTATTGGGTCGTCTGTCCTTTGTTGAAGTATTCGTTTTCATTTCATTTTCGTTGCCTATTTACAGTTATGTATGGGAAAGCAGAAGGTTTAGTGGATTATAGAATCTTTATGAGCCGTATAATGTGAAAAATGAGCAAATGAGGAAATGAGAAAATGAGATTAAAAACTTTTAACTTATGTGAAAATCGAAAGTTATTCTTTACTTTTCTTTTGTATACGTGTATTTGTGTGTGTGTGTGTATGTTAGCCTTGAACTTGACATTTTGTTTCCGCATTGATAACTATCAAATTTATGATTTGACAATAGAATTTATTGTTGACAATTGGCGGCCAATCAATTTGCATTAAATAAAACATATTTAGAACTTAGCCACAGAAATTTTGTAGTATAATTTTTCTTTTTGTTTCGATTTTTGTTTCGTTTTTTGTTTTTGTTACGTTTTTTGCTGGCATACAGAAATTTATGGCCACTGTCAGATATATGGCCAACAGATACTTTACGGCTTTCGTCTGACTGAAGTGTTTGAGTGGTATGGTCCTGGTAGTAGGTATCATTTGCTGTACTACCCCCATATCTCTTTCTTTCTCTCTCTCTCTCTCTAGCTACATCATCAACTGGCCACAACGGTCGACTGACTGCCATTGGGTGCTCCAGTTTTTATTTCATTTTCATGTCCAGCAATTTAAACGTTGAACATAGAGAGGCTCGTGATTGCTTTGCACTTTTTTTTGATATATATATATATTTTTTATTTTTTTTTTTCTATTTTCTTTTGAGGCAAAAACATATCGAAGTGCTTTCTAACCAGAACCAACTCAAAACACTCTCGCATCCTGCTATACTATGCGTAGTTATTTCTGATCATAAAATCAATATGCGCATACTAAAATTTTATTTCTTTACAATTTGTGTACGAATTTCCTTTCGATTGTAGCTGCTGTTATGAGTACACTTTACCACTCCACGTCCCCCCTACACTTGTGCATCCCAGCAATTCTTCCACACGCCCGCTCCCTCTCTTTCACTTTCCCTATACCCCTGTTGCTTTACGATTTGCCAGTTGCCGCATTGTTTTTGGTTTTCATTTATATATTTTTTCTATTTTTTTTCTATTTCTATTTTTTTCTACTCTTATTTTCCTATTGTTTTTGTTGCTTTGTTGCTTTGTTGTAGTCCATTTAATTCATGCTATGAAGGACATTCGGTCTGGCACATGTTTTGTCCATTTAGCTGCGTGTTGTGGATATGCCAAGCAGAAGCTTTGACATATTTTTTTCATCTTTTTTTCTTTCTATTTCTTTTTTTTTCCTTCTGTTTCGTCTAAGCCGCTTTTATCGACTGCATTCCTTTTTGGGGGCATAAATACCCTGTAGAGTATTACTAAATAGGGTTGAATTGAGGTTAACATTAAGGTCATTGAACGGGTTAAATAGCACATACTAGAATGAACTCTAATGTTTCATATAAAATACCACATTTAATGCAAAGAAAATGAAGAAAATGTTACTTTTTTTTGTAAACTTTAAGTTGCTCACTCAGCAGATATCCTTGATCCTAACTGATTGTCAAACTAAGAATTTATATAGGAACCCTTTTGGACTAACCTGCTTAATATCCTGTGGCATATCCTATGAGTTCTGCACGCTTCAGTAGTTAAATTTTACATGTTTTGTTAGTCAGTTGTTAACAGCTTTTGGTATCTAATACTAGACATGTTTGCGATCATAAAACTTTATGTTCACTATGTACTGTTATATTATTTTTACCTGAATCGATAACATTTTATCAAATTGGTCATCTATCTAGATGATAGTTAACTTAACTATAACAACTCTATAGCTTTATATAGAAACTGTCTTAGTTTTCTACTGTCACATGGCGTATACTTAATAAGGTGTTTGGCGTTGCCTTTGACACAGTTAATGACTGGCAAGTGTTTGCCTTGTGTGTTCCTAATTGTGTTTAAGGCTAATACAAATGATTACTAGCATTAACAAGAACAAAACATTTGATGGCCCGATAAACGATGATACTAGCAACAACAACAACAACAACAACAACAGGGCGTAATTTGGGATCGTCTACTACTACTTGGCCATTATGTAATTTTGGGGCATTCAATACAAATTGGTAATATCTCATTTATTTGGTGTTATGCTTGGTCATTCAGCTTGCTGCTGTCTCTGGCTGTTGCTGTTGCTGTCCATCGCTGTTGCTGTTGCTGCTTGTGTTGCTTGTTTGCTTATTTTCCCAGTCTTCTTGTTGTTAAACTGACGCATGTGTCTGTGACAGATACATACACACACACACACTTATATATATATATATATGTAGGTATAGATAGGGACACTTATATGCGCTACGTGCTAGCCGCAAGTCCTTCAAAGTCATGCGGGTAAATAAGGATAAGAGTGAGGCGAAAGGCAATGCCTGAATTCGACTCGTTACTCGTTATGTGACTACGTTTTTTGGTTGTGTGTGCGTGTGTGTGTGTGTGTGCAGTGACCAAATGTCAAATATATATCAGTGAGTGAGTACACTTATATCATATACAGATTTATGGTTCGTAACAAGCACGCTTCGTTTTGGTTTTGCTCGAATCTCAAACCTTACAGAATTTTCTGGATAAAAAAAAAAGGAATTTTAACGCGCTTCTTCTTCCAGCGCAGCATGTTGACAGCAATTTCCGTTGACAGTCGTTGAAAACATATGCCAGCAATGTGCCATATACAATTTTTTTTTGTCGAGCAGCTCCTCTGCTGCTATTCCTTCAACTTCAGCTTTCAGTTTGCAGCTTTCAAGGTTTCACCTAGAGCTGCATTGGATCGCACTTCAGTTGCACTCGTTCTGGCACTCACATTCGCACTCACACTCACACTTGCACTTGCACTTAGAGGGCAACATGTCAGTCAACTGCCTGAAGAGGTATATACATATATATATACACACACACATATACATAGCATTTTCCCATTGATTGCTTGGCTGCAATGGAAGAGGATCACAGTGGGATATCAATGCTCAAACAATGTTTTTAGTACGTTTGTTTTGCTGCACTGGATGTGCCGTCACTTCGACACTTTCTTGCACTCATCAATTTTAAGTCAAATTTCATCCCTTCATCCCTCCATCTCTCTATACCTCAATCATTCTATCCAACGGTCCATCTATCCATTCATTCAACTTTATGTTCAATTACATTGTATCATGCATTGCACGTATTTTTGCTTCTACTCTTTATGTGGGTGTAAAGAGTTTAACATGTGCTTCGAATTCAACTCTTTCTCTCTCCATCTCTCTCTTAGCTCTTGTTTCTCTTATGTTGCTGTAAGTGTCCACAATGCTCATCTATAATATACTATATATGCATTGCTACAAATGGAATGCTGCTTGAACAGCTTTAATTATTGATATGTTTACTAGCAACAGTTGCACTCAAGTGGTTGCTACTTGAAATTGGACAATTGCAATTGTATGGCTAATTGCAAATATGCTTTTGGCCATTAATTTGTTAAAGCATGTGACAGCAATATATAAATGTATATGTATATATTAGTTAGTTTAAGCTTTAAATCATTTGGCTAAAGTCTTACCCAAATGTGTCATAAAAGTTAACCATAAATAAAAACAGTTGACCAACAGTTGACGGCCAACTGTCGTCATTAAGGAAAGTTCTGTAGTTGCGTGTTGACGGCTTATAGCTAAACGGCTTAGTAAGTGTTGGCCATGTCAGGCCTAGGATTATATCTATATATATATATATAGTTTTTGTCCAGATGCGGTATACATGTCACTTTCGGCTGATTAAAGTGGTTTTAGTGTGCGACATAAATAAATAAATTAAATAAATAACTAAACAAAACATGATGCCAGATTTGTGGCAACGTCAGGCAAAAACTCAAATTGAAAGCCAACACCCAACCACACACACACGCATATATATATATACAAATGTGTACACCCATATACGATAAATTATGATCGCAGCAAACTTTAGGGGCTTATGCAAACACACACACACACACATATAGGCACACACGCAGATGCGGCCGGCCAGTTTAATATTTTATGCTAAACCACAGGACGAACTCAAATCTCATAAAGTGAACATAAAACATGCAAATTAAAAGGACCAAACACGTCGTCCAACTTCAAGATAGAACGCACCATAACCTACATATACAACTCACACACTCAAACAAACACACACGCACTGCCAAAATGAACTAATTTACACAAAAACAATACAATTTACGAACCCATGTTATTCCCTTCACATGCCTTACCCCTCTTCACCTCTTCAGCTCTTTTACCTATACACATATATTTCTTTACTCTTTTTCTCTCTCTCTCTTTTACTTCATTTCTCATTGCTTTTGTTTATGTTGCTTTTAACCCTATTTCTACTTTGTACACCCACAGCCACATGGCGCCACCCAGCCATATATATCCTTACACTTACTCTCCCTCCCTCTCTCTCTCTATCTGTTTGTCTATAACTATCTCGCTCTCCCTCTTACACACACAAACATATACACTTTTTCTTTACACTGAACAAACATAGTCGAAAGTTTAGTTAAGATTTTGCACTGAAAAGAAACTTTTCTATTGTTACAATAACTTCCGATATAATCGATAACTTTAGATGAAAAATTGTAGAAAAATATTTTTATAACATTTTTTTAATTATATATATTTACTATATATACTACAAAATAACAAATATTTTTTAATTAATTTTAAAATATTCTTAATTTTGTAATTAATATTTTTACTTTTAACAGAAATTTCATTTCACATTGAAAAGTATTTTGAAATTTCTCTCAGTGCATGCCTATCTATCTATACACGCACTCATTGTGACCACATTGTAAATCTAGCTGTCATGAGACCGAAGCCTTGCCACTTCATTTGAAGCAGCCACCATTGGTCCTGCACAAATGTGGCTCCTTGTCTGGCCGTCTGAGGCGCCTTAAGGCAAAGTCTGAATATCAAAAGAGTTGGGCGTATTTTTCAGTAACAACAATTTTATCCCTTAATAGGGACTATCTATATATCTATTACTATATATAGTCTTTGTATATATATATATAGAGAGAGAGTTGAACAATCAATGGTAGTGGCTTAGGACAAAGCCAGGACATTCATTGTGAACGTTTTATATGCTCGCATACCTCTGCATCCTTGAGGTTTTTAGCCTCTGGGCCAAAGATTAAGTTTTTGCTGTACTAATTTGCCGGCTAAATTGTTGTGCGTATATGTGGCTGACTATACACAAACACATACACACACATTCGTATATATATATTTGCTGCTTTTAATTACTTATAGACACTCACATACACACACACGTAGTACACACATAGCTGACTTTTGTCCTTTGCCCCTGGGCTTGGATGTCGAGGACAAAAGTAAGAAGTTAAGTGGAAATTATTTAATCAAATAAGGCAAAAGTTTTACCAACAACAACCACAAGACTGTAGGCTGAGCAACAGCTTTATATATATAGATGGGCGTTACCACGCCTCTGGCTACAAAAACAAATCTACAAAAAAAGCAAGATAGAAAAATTGCTTGCAATGTTTTGCTCTCAAAAATTGTCCAAACTAATTTATTTGATTCATTTGAATGCAGATTGTGTTTTCACACACACACACACCCCCGCACACACATACATATAAAAGTATATATATATGTGTTTGCGGCTTATCTCTGTGTCGAGTTTTAAATGTTATATATCCTGTGTGCGTTGCATAAATTTTAGTTATTAGTAGATTTATTTTTGGCTGACATTTTCACGCATTCTGCACAAAATATCATTTCGTCCTTTAATGAAGTTCCATATGGGCGTAACTAACATGCTCTAATGTATGGGACAGTCTGTCTCTATCTCTTTCTGTGTGTGTATATATATATGTTAGTGGTACACACAATTGTCCTTATGGCACATCGATTGTCGATAGCTCCTGCTGCTGCTGCTGCTGTTCTGCATCCTTAAAATCCTTTGAGTACGTAAACTCCAAATTAAATTAATGACTTAAAAGCTTTTTTGCGGTACACGTCACTCATAATACAATCAATGTGCTGTGACGTCATAACAACAACAATATTTTACTACAATTACAACAATAATAAACCTCAAACAGTAGCTGTTTCTGCCACTGTTTCTGAGGCATGCCCCAAAAATTTATTTTGTACTGTGTTAATGTGTCAACAGTTTGTAAAGTTTGAAAGGAAAATTTTATAAAGTTAACAACAATCAAAATGCTCTTTGCTCACCAACCAACAAATTTTCACACACTTTGCAACACGTACCTGCAACGAAAAAGAAAGAGAGAGAGACAGATTGAGAAAGAGTCAGTAAATGTGGGTAAAAGGCGTAAGTAAAGGTGTGCAATTATTATTGTTTTATGTGGCAAGTTGTTGCTAAAGAATTAAGTTACTTTAAACGCAATAAATGCCCAGAACCAGATCCAAACTCAGACCCATAACCAAACCCATACCCAGGCTCCGACCTCAGACCCACAGCCATTTCAGAGCCGGAGCCACAGTCAGTGTAGGGAGCTCATTCGTTGTCGAGGAAAGTTTTTATGGGTTCGAGTGTCAACCGCGCAGCCGCCCAGCAATAAATTGTAAAGGGAACGTTAAACGTGCAACATATTCCCTTTTTCTGCCACACCCACAATAGCCCACAATGAGCCCGCAACCAACGCCCTTACCCTGCAAAATAAATGAGCATTTCACACCGAAAGGTTTTGTGGCGTCATTTTTCTTTTGCTCTCATTGGAGTCCTTAGACAAGGCATCAACACCTTCGTCAGGGCGGTAACAATAACACAGGCAAATTGTATTGCCATTAAATGCTCTTAACTTGGTCAACACACATACCAGCTCTCATCTCATTCTCCATTGATGATGCTAAATCAATTGCAAAAATGTGTGCGTATGTCTGAACCGATTGGATGTAATGTCCTTGCCTCCCGTTGTTGCCTTTCGATTTGGATTCCAATGCTATCTGTAGTATGTTGTATGTGTTGGCCAGTGTTGTAATAGCTGTTGAAGAAATAGCTAGAACGGCTACAGGATGTGCCATACTCGTCTCACCGGAAATTGTGTATGGCACAGCAACACGTACTGTGGCAATTCATTTCTATACTTTTTCTTTTTTTTTCCTGCTCACTTTTCACTTTGTTTTTTTTGTTCCGTGTAGCTTTTACTTTGAGTATTTTCTTTTCAGTGCGTGCAACATACGCATAAATCATTTTTACCATCTAATAACTTGTTCTCAATTTCCGAGTGTTACAACAACAATAACAACAACTAGAAAATTAGAAAGAGAATAGCATGAAAAGCCATTTAAGTGGAATTTAACCAAAAAGTATTATTGCAACAACTGAACGGAGTTACACTTACAATTTATATGCTAAAATTCATTACAAAAATTGCAACAAATTCAAAAGTAGTTTTTCAGCTATTCTTCATAGCAAGAAAAGAAAATTCTCATAGTTCAATTAAGTTATATTTGAACTGCATGAAAAATGGGGAAAAGCCATTGAATAGTTTAAGTTTTACTTGCGCTTTAAGCATATAAGCAGAAAGTAGTTGCCAACTATTGTTTATAGCCTTTGAATCTGTTTTTGTAACAACTTTCCTTTCTCTTGATAAATCACAAATTATATATATATATATATATATACATTATATATACAATCAATTCTATATATCTCAATGAAACTGAGGTCAACAGTGTATCTAAGGTCAGCAGCCTATGGGCAGTAAAGACGCTGACCGGCTGCGTTGGCTTGACGACTGTCTGGCCGGTCTTATAAATGCTATTGATCCTTTTGATTCATTATAAGTCGAAGTCGGTTTTCAATTGAAAGCTGAAACTGAATAATATATATATATATGTAGTTGCTAGCGCAAAGCCTACAACTAACTGCAAGGAGCTGTTGAAATTTAGGAAGTCTCTTGCATCTTTAATGCTGAATGCTACTCAGATAAATAAAACTAATTAGTGTATAAATTACCAAATGATAAACAATTGTATAAAATATTGATATATAATATAATAAATGCATTTAATAATATATAAGTGTATAAACTCATCCTTTATATATATAGCTAAAGCAATTCTTATGATGTTTAATTTAAACCTAAACTTCGATATTTATAGACTAAATTTGCCTTTGCGTTTAGAAGATTGAATTAATAATAAAGAAACATTTAAGGACATATTTAAAGTCGATTTCGTAGCTGCATTGTTGTATATAATAAAATCAACTAAGAGTAGTTTAAGAGCTGCTTTAAAGAAAAACTTTTTACAAAAGGTGAAACTGCTTCTTGTGCGCTGAGTGGTGTTGAATATCTAAAACTGTTCTCAGTGGGAACACTTTTCGTAGTTATGGCGTATTAATGTTGTCATAAAATATTTAAAGAAGAGAGCGAAAAGAAAATAATAATAATTTTAATAAATAAAATAAATTGAAAAGTTTTGTGGCATTTTTTTTGGTATAAATGAAATTAAACACAAATAAACGTTAAAATCGTTGGGTGGTTGCGTTGTAGTGCGTTGCCTTGCGGTGGGTTGCATGGTATTGCGGGCAGTTGTTGCATGTGGCAGAAATTAATTTAATAAATCAACAGAAAAACTTTTTTTGCCTCTTTTGCCCCTCATCTTTGAAGTCATGGTACAGTGAAGTCATGGTAAATGGAAATATGCCTCGGCAATGCCATTTCTTCAGTTTTACGGTGTGTCCTGTGTCAACTTAGATGGCCATTAAGCGCGAGCTTAACCCATCAGTTTTCTGCTTAGCTCTTGTCCTTGTTAAGGTTATGTTGTTGTTGTTGTTGTTATTATTGTTGTTGTTGTTTACGTTGTCGTTGTCACATTTGTGTGCAAAAGTTAAAGAGCTATCGATTATTATGGACTGACCGTTCTCTTGCGTGTCATCTACACAGGTCTTAACTGTGTGTATAGATATATGTATGTATATTTGTGTGTGTATATATATGTGGGCAAGCGCTTTGTTTAAGGCTTTTGTTTAACGTTTTTTCTTTTTGCCTCGTGTGCCTTGAGTTATCTTTTGCTTTTTGCGTCGTTTTCTAACTTGTTTTCAACTTTTCTGCAATCCTTAAACTTTAATTACAACATTCACAACAAGAAGGCAACAGCAGCAGGAAAAGGAGAAGGTGAAGCAGGAACCCGGAGCAGGAGCAGAAAAAGTGCTGCCACTTTGGCTCATAAAATTCTACGGCCAGTAAGGATGTGGGCCACAACAGCGTCAGCGTCAGCGTCAGCGTCTTACTGTGATACACAGTGTTGGTAAGTGGTGGTAAATGATGAGCTACGTGGCATGGTAGATGGCCAGACACTATAGAGAGAGAAAGAGAGAGAGAGAGAGAGAGGTAGAAAGAGAAAAAGAGAGAGAGAGGCGAAGAAGACTTTCAGTTTAATTTGAACAGGCAGTGGCCTCGGATGGCGGGTTGAGGATTGCTCGTTGCAGGACAATGTTAAGGATTACGCTGATGAGGATGAAGATGACGACGTAGCCTACTTTCTGGGGCCCCCAACAATAAGTAACAAAACAGCAACAAATGCGCTGCGCTCTGTTTGAGGCAAATAAAGCGTGCATCCTGCGTTTGCGTGTCTGCAGTGTGTGCGTCGCAGTAAAGACTAAGACAGAGACAGAGAGAAAACAGAAAGAAAATGCTTGAAGTTGGGTGGTTGCAAATGTTTCCTTGGAAATCCCCCCACCCCTCCCTACCCACTAACAAAGAGAGAAGACAAGCTAAATGTTGAGAAAACGCTGCAAGCGTTTGTTTTTGTATTTTTTATTTTTATTGCCGTCTGTTGTCCACTCGCTTCGCATCTACATTCACATCCAAATGTAGTTGCTGTCAGAGAGCTTGAAGCTACCACTGGCAGTTCGTCTATTTGTTGTTGTTGTTGTTGTCGCTGTTGGCACTTAAATGACGGTGAACGTTCATCAACGCACACACACACACATAGACACAGACATATACACACAAATAGCCGTGGGTAAATGCAATGCAAGAGGCAAAAGCAAAATGCAATAATCTCTCAACAGTTTCCTTTAGTCTTAGTTTTAGTTGCGTATTTATCTTATTGCCAAGTTTAATTAGCGGAAGCGTTGACAATTAGGCCAAAGTAAAGATAAATTTAAACCAAAAATCCAACAACAAGTACATATATATATATATATATATAAATATATATATACTATTCTATGCTAATATATTATAATACAAGCGCATTACGTATACGACCCATAGTCAGTGGTTTTGCATAAATATTTGCGTAGTTAATGGATAAATCACGTTTTACTTGCAATAATTTAGTATGTTAACTAAATAAGGACAAGTTTATAGTAGTAAATTTTATGATCACATTTTTTTCTTTCTCTCTCTCTCTCTCTCTCTCTGTCTTTAGCTCTTGATGCGCTACCGAAAGTAACTCAAAGTTTTTACTTGTTTCCATCATTTCCGATGGGCTATTAAACTGCAAAATGACTTTTCTCAACGCTCGACATATAGTTGTTTAGTTGTTGTTGTTGTTGTTGTATCTTTATCACATATTTGTTTGGTTGTTTGTTTAGTGTTACTTTTATGGCTGTGTTTATGTGTCTTGATATGTTGTCGACAACAGCAGCAGCAGCAACAGCAGCATCATCAGTAGCAACAGACACTTGTTTATCTATGTCGAGAGTGTTGTTGTTGCGGCTGCGGCCAAGTTTGTGGCTCATGTTGTAGCTGTCGCTGTCGCTGTCGCTGTCTCTGTCTTCGTTATATGCCACTAACAGCAGCAGTAACCGCGGCAATGCTGGCATGTTTCTGTCACTTTGTTTGAACGCAAAGCGAAAAAGGCACAGACAGAAAGCTAGTTATGACCCTGCCTTGGTCATATACTGGTCACCATACTCATATCCCTTTTCAATCGTTTGTCCTTTTCTAATGTCATTCGAGCACAGTTTTTGCTTGAGAGCAGCAGCAGTAGCAACAGCAGCAGCAATATCTAACCACTAATACAGTATATATCGGTTATAACATGGACAGCTTATATGCAAATATTTCTTAATTGCAAAATTATGTTATTTTTAAACATCATGAAACTATTTAGAGCTAAATTAAGCCTCATTAATGCAAAAAACTGCCTATAAGAAAATATTGTATAAGCAAATAGAAAATCGTATATTTTGGAATCAGTTCGTATACATTTTTTATCGGTTTTAAACAAATTATAAACTTAAGGACAGCAATATTAAAAGTTTTGATCTCATTTTATATTTCATATTCTGTTTAATATTAACAGCATAAAATATTAATTTAAGTAAATTTGTAAACCTGTGGTTTATTGTATAATAATCATTTAAATACAATGTACTTGCATTATGATTGCTTAAAAGGAAATATAAAATATATGCAAAAAATTGTCTGCATTATAGGTTTTGCATATAACCGGTATATACTGTACTACCAAAATGATTTAGTTGCTGTCAGCTTGTAGCACTGAATTTGATTGCTTAAGTTGCCATAACCTTCGATAGACATGCCACACGCAGCATAATGGCATCGCATGCAGATTCAAGTACTTAAGCGCTACAGAGCCAGCACAATAGACTCAGTCGTCACCTTTGCTGACCTTTGTGCTGAGCTGCACACAATGGAAGCAAACTCTGACGTAATGCAAATTCCATTTGGTCATTAAGCTAATGAAGCAAGTTCCCAAACACAAAGCGCTTCAACTGTCCATGCCACCAAGTTGCAAGTTGCTAGATGCAGACACCAACGTAAACTGACATTGGCTTGTTGCATTAAACTTTTTTTTTTTTTTTTTTTTTTTAGCGAAACTGGCGAAAGCTGAAAACTCATAAAGTTGCAGCTGCTGACATTTGCATACTTTTAAACCGAAAAAATGCGTTGTGTTTTTATATATATAAAAAAAATTCTCATTTTTTTTTATACTTTCATTTCTTTGTTGCTTTTGGGAAATATTCAGCTATGGGGATGAACAGAACTGAAGGTTGCAGCTATTTAACAGCATCTCCGCGAAATATACAGTACATAAATATATTGTCAGGGATCCAAGCAAAATAATGCTGCCACATAACGGAGCCATCCAGGAGTAGCTGCCAAGAAGCTCAAGCCATCAAAATGGTAATAACTATGGCAAAAAAGGCAAATATTTACTAGAGGCTACGTTGATGCGAATACTGCTGCTGCTGCTGTTGCTGCTGATGCTGATGCTGATGCTGACAGAAAAGGATTGGCATTGGCAACAGCCATAGTGTTAGCTATTGAGATTGAGATTAAGATTGAGTTTGAGTTTGAGATTTAGATTGCGATTGCGATTGCGAGTGGAATTGTGACTGGAAAGGGGATTGAGATGAGAATAGGGAATGGGATTTGGATTGGGTTTGCTGCGATAGTAAATTGAAAGCAAACAGTAATCTATTTTAATGTGCAGCATACAGCAGCAACAGCGGCAAGCAACAGCAGCAAGCAACAGTAGCACATAAAAAGCGTTGCCTACAATTTGGTGGGGATTACGCTTTACAGTGGCACTAAAAAAGCAATGGACACATACATATTGAGGCAACGTTTGTGATGTCAAACAAGAAAAAAAAAACAAACTTTTATTACAGCTTCTTGAGCAGAGTTTAAAGTAAATGAAAAACTTTTTTGGGGCACTGGATAAACAAAAGTTAATTAAAACATTTCCATTTATGTTTTTCTTCTTTTATTTTGCTATTTTTTTTTCTGCTACTTTTTAAATTTGGTCAGCTACTAGGGTGATCCGAGAGACCGTAAATGAATCTTAAAGATACATAATAAAAAGGGTTAAGCTACATTTTAAGAAAGGGTGAAAGAGGTTGAGCGTAACATCAATTGGAAATGTTGCCAAATCGAAAAATCTGTATTGCATTTTTAATTAAAGCTAATCACGAAGCAATCTTTGAGGTTTCAACTGCAACCAGAAGTAAAAAAAAAACCAAAAGTAAATTTGGGGCATGCCGCAAATCCCAAATTAAAAATTAAAATCTTAAGATTTCATTCATTATTGTGAGCACAGCGTATAAAGGAGAGTGAGTGACTGAGTATGATGAAAAGCGGAAATCAGAAGGAAGTAAGAGAAACGAAATGCTAAAGCCAAAGCCAAAGCCGAAGCCAAAGCTAAGTGAAAGACGTTGAAGCGCAAAGGAAAATCAGGGAATTTAAATTGAAATCGCAGTCGAAATAAAGTGAAATGAACCGTCTAAATTCAGAGT
This sequence comes from Zygothrica quintamaculata, assembly GCA_037044455.1. Lineage (NCBI taxonomy): Eukaryota > Metazoa > Arthropoda > Insecta > Diptera > Drosophilidae > Zygothrica > Zygothrica quintamaculata. The sequence continues at coordinate 188,668 of JBAMBS010001085.1, forward strand.
GTGTTCGAAAACACTCACAGTCAAACACTCCCACACACACACACACACACACACACAAACATACACAGACACACACCCAAATACAACCACAGTCACACATAAAGTTAGCGAAAGTTAATGTGAGCTCCTGTTTACTTTGCGGCAGTCGAAAATATTTCACGTGCAGCTGAGGCAAAAACATTACCATCGAGACCTAAAACAAGAAACAAAAACATCAAAAACAACAACAACAAAACAACAATATTATAGAAAAGACAAGAAAAAAACAAAAGTATAAAAAGAAGAAGCACACGAACTGTGGTACGGCGAACAACCCAATAAAAATAGTACCACAGAAAAGACACAACTCGCATGTCTAGAAAAGAAAAAGAAAAATAGTATAAATAAAACCGAATATAAAACACCCTTTTCAATGAAAAGTTTAGAATTTAAATTATTTAATTTAAACATAGATTTAATTTTAAAGATATTTTTTTTTCTATTTAGTGTCTTCTATGACCACACAATTTAATTGTGGAAAAAAATTTAAAATATTTCTATTTTTTGATATAATAAAAATATAAAAAAAAAATATAGAAATAACAAACATATATTTTTTAAATAATTGAAACTTTATAAAAATTTAATAAAAATTAATATTTGTAATTTTTAATATTTTTTTTAATATTTTTAATTTTTTTTTCTTTCATTAAATCAAAGCTGTTGCAAGAAAAAACCAAATCAATATAATTTTATTATCCCTAATGCTCTTCTAACTACCAGTTAATCTCTATTCATTTTACCTAATATAAATTATATTAAATCTTTGTAGACTTTCCCTATGAATCTCTTAGTATATACATCGACCATTTCTTAAGGAAATAAATCTTAAATTTACCTAAATTCGTATAGAGAATCATTTGCGGGTCATTAACTAAAGCTGCGTTTGGTGAAGTGTTTGGCTTAAGGAAGTCAATCGACTTCCCTTGGCAAGGGTATACAAAACGAAAAAAGCTAGAAGCCGTAGCAGCTCGACTGCTGAAGGTAGCAACAGAGAAGCAGCGGAAGGGAGGCAGAGGAGATGTGGAGGAGAAGTGGCAGCAGCAGCAGCAGCAGCAGCAGATTTTGGCTTTCGATATATTTTAAACTGGCTGACAGGCGGCACTATTCCAATGGGAGGACATGCGACAAGCCATGTGTAGTCAAGTGAAGCATGAGTGGTTGGGGTCAGAGGGGGACTGTAGGGTAAAAGCAAATAAGTCTGTCAAAATGGCGCCTTGATCGAAAGGACTCGTTCAAAGAAAGCAGCAGCAGCAGCAATGGCAGTAAACAGCAGCAGTAGCATCAGCATCAGCAGCAGCAGCAGCAGCGGTAAATTTTGCAGAAATAAACACATGGAAATTATCTTTCAGTGGGATTTACTTCTAAATCGAACATAAATCAACACAAGCACCTGCTACGAACTTCATTATGCTATTGCTTGTAGCCAACAACAACAACAACAATAAGGCACAACATCATTAAGCAAAGGGCCTAAAATAAAGTGACATATTCAGAGGGATATCCCTACGTTGCATGTCTTCATCTATTCTAGGGGCTTTATGCTTCAGCTTCATACTTGTAGTATGAAGTAGGACTCAAAAATTTGTTTCAATTTCTACCCTAAATTTCTATATATATATATATATATATATATATATATATATACATGTGTGTCTGCTATCGTCTGTGTCCTTCGTTTACCCCTCAATGATAACAAGTAAATTCAAATCTCAGTAGCGAAGTGAAGTATCCAGTATTTTGCTGGGGATTCGATTCAAAACAACTCGCGGGAGTAACTGTAATAAACTTAAATGTGCCATACACACACATACATACACATATGTATATATAAATACAGCACCCATAAACAGAATTGGAAAAGGTAACAAGACACAGATAGAGAGTGAGAGAGAGAGAGAGAGGGATACGCGCTGTCAGACAGAAGACGCCTACCTTTATGTTTAGGATACCCCTCAATCTGTGAATGTATATGCTTGAGTTCATGTTGGTGTGCCTGTGTATATGGGTGTATGTTTTGGTATGTGTAAGCGTGATTTATGCCCTCATGAATGCGTTCGCATTGGCTTTTGTTTGCTTAAGCGCCAATTGAGTCTCACGTCCTGGTGACAAATCGATTTCTTATCACTCTGCGGTTTATTATGGCCGTTGGCAGCGCAACGGCTGTTTGTATGTGTATGTATGTGTGTGTGTGTGTGTGTGCGTGTGTGTGTATGATGTGCATGGTGTGCGTTTAACAGTGATAAGCTTGTAGATCCATAGAATCTAAAATATTTTTAAAGTAAATAAATTTTTAATTTAATTTTTAAGCACTCGAAACGATTACGCGTAACTCAATCGAAAAACGGAAAAACAGGCGCAGTATTGAGTAGATGTTGATAGAGGGGTAGGGGAGATAGTAGAAGTAGCAGTAGCAGAAAGAGGGGAAAGGTGGGGTGATTGTGAAGAACTCGAACTCTCGCTCGACTGCCCTTTTTATCAGCGTCGCGGCAGCGAAAGTTGTTGACTTTTATGGCAAATGACTCAGGCAACAGTAGGTGGAAGTGAGTTTGGTGCTTGTTTGCTGTATGCCGCATGCCGCATGTTGCTTGCCGCTTGCCGTTTGCTATTTGCAGCTTAACTGCTGCTCTGCCACATTTAAATGCCCCCTGGCCGACACCAAGTGAGTTACATATAGTACTTGCTTCTTGCTGCGGGCAAACTTTTGCTGCCATATTTATTTTCATTTGGCTTTGCCACAACTGCTACGGGCTGCTCCTTTCGGTTTCTTATGGTTGCTTTTGGTCCTGAGCTTTAGTTGTGCTAAGCTTTGCTGTGCTCCTGTTATTGCTGTTTACTTCAATGTTTGCCTAGTTGCTGGCATTTTATATTTGTTTTAATTTCCTTGCCATTTCCTGAACGCTATGTTTGTCGGCCACATTTGTCAGTCAAATGGCAATGGATGTTGTGGCATTGGGGCATTCGGGCATTGGTGCATGAGGCACGAAGCTACTTTGAGCTGACGGTTGCCTTTTAGTGTTTATTACAGTTTACTGGCGCCCATCGCTAGGAAGTTCAGTTACTTGCAACTTCCGCAGCAGAAACAGCAGCAGCCGCAACAAATATTTTTGTTCTCATATCTTAAAACGGAAACTTGTGCGCCGTGTCTAGTCGTACAGTAACTGCCATAACTCACTGTTGCCAGCACTTTTGAAGCTGTTAAGCGCCAAATGTTGCACGCTGCCGTCGTCCTTTTATCTACATCTCCCATACCCCATACCCATTCCGACCCCTCGTTTACTTCCTTCCTAAACAGCAACTGAAACACATTGAATATTCAGCAAGTGATGACCATTAAAATTTTTATTGACTACTGAATACTTCAATTTATGGCACAAATTTGATTTATAAATTTTTATAAGGGCAAAATGGCAAATGCGAATGGGCAGCAAAAGAGAAAGAGATAGAGTGGGAGTGAGAGTGAGAGGGAAAAAGAAGGCCTCTTTAAGTGGACAGTGGACACTGGACAGCTGCACCTAGCAGCTGAAGCCTTATAGATTGCATGTCATTGACAATGAGTCAGATGGTGGTCAATCAGCAGGACAAACACGTGAACGAACTGTGGACGTTGGAAAAAAGGACGAAGGATATTGTTGAAGACAACAACAAACAGGACACCATATGCCCGGAGAGTGTCCCTCGTTGATGGCATTTTATCGCCAATTATAAAACCTGTCATTTTGACATTTTTATTGATGCGCAACAAAATATATATAGATATACATATAGATATATACATATATATAAATTTATATATATATGTATACATTTTTAACAAAGGACAACACAGCCGATAGCAGATACCTTGCCGCTGCTTGAAAATGCCAATCATCCTGATGACATGCAGCGCGTGGAGCCAAAGTATGCGGACAGACGACTAACACCACCTCTAGCACCAACACCAACAAAAATACCACCATCTGTGTATAGGTATGGATATGAGTACGTATATGAAGCTTGTTAAAACTGACAAGTGGTTGACTGGGCACAGCTGAGCTCAGCTGGGATTCACCTTTCAGCAGCAATAGCAACAACAGCAGATGGAACTGGAGCTGGAGCTGGAGCTGGAGTTGGGTATAGCTGGGTATATAGCTGAATCACTCCCACACTTAATGAACTACAACATGTCCAACAACACAGCTGGGAACAGAAACAGAAACAGAAACAGAAACGGAAACCAAATAATATGCCAAACACAAATGAACGATTAAAGGAGAGTACTTTATGACATAAGCTGGCAGCGAAACATGCAGAGAACTAATAACAAAACTCAACTGAACTATCGGGTATGCACAACTTAAAGTTGCGCTAGACTAAGTACAATGTATATAGAACTCAATCTTATATATAGATATGTGGACAATCAATCTGTTAAGAACACAGACTCAGATGAGCTGTGGGATGTAAACTTTGCACTTTAAGCCAACTGCATTTGTTGCCTTATACTGTTTCAGTATTTATATTTAATATATGTAAAATATGTCTTACTTTAACTATTACATATACTCGCTTAACTTGGCCATAACCCACTTTGTTGCCAAGTTGCCTAAAGGGTATTAAAAGACGGCATGGCGACAACAGAAACAATAGTAAACTATGATATAGCAGAGCAATGCTTGCCTTACATATTTGTGTTATATATGTGAGTGAATGGCTATGTGTGTGTGTGTGTGTGTGCACTTTCGCATATGTGTAAATAAAAGCTGTTAAAATACGATAGCGTTGCCTATTAGCACAAAAGACACGGCAGCAACAGCAACAGCACCAACCACAGCGCGACGCATGCAAAAGGCAGAAAAATCGACAGGAATGGACAGACTCAGACGCAGACTGGAACGGAAGTAGATGCAGAGAAAGAGAAGAGAAATAGTGAATGAGAGAGAGGTAGAGTGGAATAGGTCTAGATGAGTTGTGTATGTGGTGTGGGTGGCAAAAGGAAGTAATGTCAGCAGAGGGCAACCAATGCAGAGCACACAAAGTGTAACCACAAACACGACAACAGCAACAACAGCAGCAGCAACAACAATGGCAATAGCAATGACAGTAACAGCTAACAGAAAAGAACTTAAATATGTAGCGTATAGTTGGTTATATACGACTATAACATATCCTAACAAATACAATTGTGACAAATCTTTGCTAATAATTAATATGCTTTCATTTGATATGCTTTTTGTATAAGGTATTAAAGGACAAGCACATGTGGAGAGTCAAACAAAGAGACAGTGAAAAAGACGGGCTACAAATGATATGTTGTATCTTGTTGTGCTTGTTGTATAGAAGAGAGGGGGAGAAGTACTAGTGCTACCAAGGGCTGGCAAGTGTTAACGGCTGGGGAGTGGTAGGGAATAGGGGGAAGGGCTTTAAGAATGGTGTTGGCATTTTCTTGGCGTTGGCTTATTTATTTGCCCATACTCTTGTCTCTGAGTGTTTGTCTGAGGGTGTGTGTACCATATGTAAGTGTGTGTTTGTCTAAGTATGTGTGTGTGTGTGTGTGTCTGTGCCAGTAAGTTTATGATCAGCAAGTGAGCTTGACGTGCAGCATACGCCAACACAATGCGGTCACAATGGCAGAAAACGCACATTGGTACATTGAGAGCAGCTGCCCATAAGTATTTGTGTGCGTGTGTGTGTGTATGTGAGGTTGTTACATGCTTTACCCATATACCAAGTGCCTCTGCCTGAGTTGTAGTAGTAGGAACATCAACTATGCTCACACGTCTTGCCTTGCGCTTGACTAACTTTATTTTCACAGCGAATTTCCTACTGTGGCAACCTTTTGTGTGCCAACAGAATCTCTTTTGGGGTCGAGGTTGGCTTTCACCGTTTTGACCACTTAAGCTACTAGTAGCTGTTTCATTTCCATGCCAAACTGTAGTTAGATTTGTTATTCTTCTGCTGCTTAAGACCTGGCTTGCCATTTGTGGCCACTTATCGGCCTGTGTGTATGTGTATGTGTATTCTTTTATTTGTGTGTCCCTTTTATGATACACGTTTTGTTTCCTTGCTGCCAAATTAGTCTTCGCTTAGGTGTATCCTGCACAACAACAACAACAGCAACACCAACAGCAGCAGCAGCAGCAGCTCACTTGTTGTCATAACTCTTGAACCAGCATCTTCCTGAATTGATTTTATCTCTGTATTTGCTCCTTGCAGGATATCAGTCTTTTGTTTGCTTTCCTTTTTTTATACTTTGAGTATTTGCAATCAAAATTCCAATGACGTTCAACACTTAATTTTGTGAATGTCTGTGTGTTGCTGTTCTTATTGTTATTATTATTATTGTTGTTATTGTTGTTGTTCTTGTGGCTTAGAATATAAGCATCCTCATTGCATGCTCGAATTCATAACAAGGATAACAAATGCCAAAGCTACATGGCAGCTGCCTCAACTGACCCATTTCCGTCCATTTGTCTTTGGGGCGTGCCTGGCCATAATATCAAATCATATTTTAACATTTACTCATAAACCAGAAGCAGACAGCTCGAAAAAAAGAACAAGAAAAACAAAACAAAAAATGACAGCACAAAAAAAAACAAAAACGAAGCTAAAAGAAAGTAAGAAACTGAAATCGAATGCATGGTTGGTCTCTTTAGTCCTGACGCATTTTCCGGTCAACATGGAATGTCTCTTTAGTTATACGAAACAACGTAGAAACAGCAAAAAGGCAAAAAGGACAGAAATGACTTTAACTAATTTCATAAAGGCAAATGAAATAAAATTGTCAAAAATGTTATGCAGACAGGGAATGTCCCTAAAGAAAGGATAACACTTTAGAGCGCAAAACAGAAATGGATTTATCGCGTTTACAACTTTTTGTCTTCTTTTTTCTTCGTCTTGAATGCACACAACTTTGGCAATATCCCCAAGGACAAGGACAAAACAACAAATACAACTGTTACATTGGCTACTTTAATGCAGTTTGTAGCGTTGATTTTGCATTTTGCATTTTGTTTTTACTTTTGTTTTCTTGAAGGCGGATGCTAAGTGTCATCAAAGGAACACGACGCAATGGCAATGGGTGTAGTAACAATAATTTTAAAACAAAACGAATATTATAAGAGCAGAAGAGAGACAAAGAGAGAGAGGGAGAGAAATTTGCAATCCAAATGAGTGCATTTATGTAGCTGTTAAAGGAAACGCTGTCCTAACAATTTCACTTCTCTTCATTGAGTTGCTAATGAAAATGCTTATGGAGTGTTTGGTTGAAGAGGGGCATGCTGGTATAAAGGGAAGTGGGTTTATGACAACATTAAAGTGAACTCTTGTGCAGAGTGCGTTTCATTTATGAGCATGAGTCACTTAGAGTTAGATGTTTAGGGGGAGGACTGGTCGTATGCGTAATGTGTGCGCCGAAGTACTTCAATTATGATGATTGATGATTATACCGACGACTGGTAGCCGACGACTATGTGTATGGATGTGTGTGTGTGTGTGTGTGTGTGTGTGTGGCAGCATTGCGGGTAAAATAAAAGAGGAATTTTGCAAATGAATTGTTAAGTATGCGCCGCGTTAGCTGCCAATGGCTTCGCGGCATATTTAATTTTTTTGTTTTTTAGAAAACGCCGCAAAGTATGCAGCAAATGGTAACTGCCGGCAGTATAGCAAGAAGGTAGACGAGCCACAAGTTCTATCTTGGGCATGTCAAAGGCTTACCCCAAACGTTTAAATATGCCAACGGAATTTCAAAATGACTTTTCAGTCGTCAAACAATGGCAAAGAATGAAGAAGGAAAATAAAAAAACATAAAAAAACACGTAAAAAAGGAAAAGGAAAAGCAACAAAACAAAATAAAAAAAAACGTTGCGATGCAAAAGCAACAAAGCTAAAATTAAAAAAAAAAATGAAGTGAAAAAAGTAAGAAAAAACTGAATATTTATAACACGATGTGCCATTAAATGTCAATGTATTTTTAATTATGCACCACCCAAAAAGATGCCAAATGCAAAATATATAAAGAAAAGGGACGCAATATCAACATGGCTTACAGCCTTACTTGTATATGGCCTATAACCTTATAGCCGCCATGGCGCAACGCTCTTTTCAATTATGCGGCACAGCAATTTTCACTTGGCCATCTTCCATTGCTGCCTAACAGAAAAAAAAAAAAACTTTACACGCTTTGCTTTTATTTCATTTTACTTCACAGCTCTTCGAATGAGCGTAATTAAAATTGACCCTTGGGGACTGACCCGGTTCCATAACAACAACAACACCAACAACAACAACTACAGCAATTTTATATATTAAAAACAAACAGTGTAAAAAAAGTGCGCGAATGTAACAACAAAAACTTTTACTCGTACATAATTACCAACAGTCAGAGCCATGAATGAGTAGATGCTACATACATACTTATACATACATATATATATATATATATATGTATATGTAGAATAAATCAGCTTTCAGTTTGTCTTTCATTCAAAAACACATAAAAAAAAACTTAAGCTCATGTGCTAAATTAAATTTTAACTCGATATAACAAACAGCTTCACTTAGTTACTTGGCCAGCTCCCAGTCCCTAGGCCCCTCTACAGTCCATGTCCTTTTAATTTATAAAGTTTCCGTTTTTGTTGTTGATTTCTCTTGAGTATTAAACATGGTCAAAACACTGCCAGATATACACCTCTCCAGTGGCCATATACTCAACTGCCAATTGCCAGTTTTGTTAGCTTCAAATTTGATTTGAAACAATGAATTAAAAACTTACAACAAAATGTAATTAGATTTTGTGCAATTGCAAAAACATTTGAAAGTAATATATAGAAAGTAAAATTCAATCAAGTGAAAGCTTAACTCAACACTCGCCTGCTGCCTTGTGCCTGTTGTTGCCAGTTGTTGCAGCAAATGCAATTAGTCAAGAGGCACTGAAAATTAGAGAATTTAGTCAGGAAGTGAAACAACTTCATGGCTGCAGCAATAACACAATGAGGCATAGACAAAGGCCACGCCTATTGAGTTTGTCTATAAGCGATTTGTTGTCGCATACTCTCAACACACACACACACAAATACACATTGGACTGGGGCATATTAAATTGCCATGAAATGGCCCACAGAACGGGCCCCAACGACACTTTGTGTAATTTATTTGGCCCAAAGGCGCGCACACCGAATTCATCTACGGTTTGCTTCTTCTCTTTTGCAGCTCTTCTATCCATGCTATTCTTAATATCCTCGGTCAGGGACACAACAACAGACGCCAACGATGTTGACTACATACAACGACAACAACAACAACAACAATAGCAACAATAAGTACGTTGAAAACGACGATGAGGCGGCAAATGCGTTAAGACGATTTTATGTAAATGTTTTTCGTGCTCATGTTTTAAGTGTGTTTGGTACTCTGATCCAGCGTACAAGAAAAAAAGGCAACGGACGCGAGCAACAACAAAGGATATCGCAGGTTTTTGCTTCGTCCTGCCTTCATTGTGCCTGTTCATTTGGAATTTTATTTAAAATGGATTATGCCGCCTGCGAGCAGCTCAGCACCAAAAACGAAGACAATAACAAAATCTAAAAGAACAAAACAGCAACAACAACAAAAACAAAAACAAAACAAAATAAAAGCATAACACTCAGCCGATCAAGCAAAGAACCTTTAATACTCTTAAATAAATATCTTAAAGAATATGTTAAAACGCATTGAGATAGGAATCAAATATGATAATGATAAGGATATTTTAGGCACATTTAACAAAAATAAACAAAATAATATTATTCTTAGGTTATGAATTTTGATTGCTGCTGTCTAGTAAAACCAAATAGCTGGCAGTTTTTTTTTTTGTATCCTTCTTAAGCAACACATAAAAACTTGTTCTCTTCTCTCGCTTTACTAGTTGATTTTTTCGTACTTTCCCTTACTTTCTCTTTATTCCATCAATTGTCTGAACTGCTGGCATTCAAATTAATTACTTCTCTTAACTTTTCTAATCAGCTGCTCGTGTTCTCAATCAATTGCTCCTTACTCCTATATTCACATATCCTTTCTGTACGTTTGATGCAAGTCTTCAATTTTGAAAGTTTTGCAATCAATTTCTGATGTTTAAAGCCTTGACAAGTTGCATTGAAAATTTATAATGGCATTTTTGGTAAGTGTATAAAATGGCTAGGAGAGTTTTTGCTTTGCTTTTCTGTCGCAGCGTTTTTAAGTGTTTATGTTTATGTGATAAAGTACCACAGAGCCCAAAAAGCTGAGAATATCCTGGCTGAAAGTAAATTCTACTTGTTGTTGTTGCTGCTGCTGCTGCTGGTGTTGCTGCTGTTGATGCCTTTGCGTCTTAAAGCTTTGTGGCTCAGAGTTGAATTTAATGAAAGGCGAAATTGTTATTTGATTTCACAGGACGAGCAACAGCTATAAATCTCCATATGGCGACGGGTCACATGTGCTGTGACTTTGGTCTGGCAATTATCTAACATTCGCTTACTCCCCCCCCCCCAATCCCAGTTTTGGCCACGTTAGCAGTTAGGGTTGAGTAAATCAATATACATATTTATATATATATATATAAATAAATCTACGTATATGTGTGTGCGTGTGTGTGTGTATATATTGTGCCGCCAGTTTACGGCAAATAACGCATTAAATTGTATGGCTAAATTTCATTTGATTGTGAAATCGTGCGAGCCGCTGCGACGTCTGGCATAGCCATTGATCCGTCAAGCCGTCGACTGCATAACTCTTTCGTTTATTAACCATTTCCTGCGATTCCCGAGACGCTAACCCAGTCAATCCGTATACTACTTACACTCACACTGACACTTACCCTTCCATCGCTATGCTCTATATGTATCGAACCAACAAAGGCGCCAGGCAATAGCAAATCGTTGACAATGCCAGCTGGCGTGATAAGCCATTCATTACGATTATTACGGTGGATATCACATGTGTGTGTATGTGGGTGTGTGTGTATGTGTGTGTGTGTGTGTGCCCTGTTGTGTTGTGCTGTGTGGCAATGAGTTGAACGTTTTTGGTTCAATATTCGCCTTGCCGAGCTGGCAAATAAAAAATATTGCTGATATGAGTAAAAATTTTCATACTCATTTATTTTTATTTACTGCGCGCAATTTGCACATAAAAGCCAAAAAAAAAAAAAAAAAAATTGGAAAAAAATGAAAAAAAAATAAACCCAAAATAAAGTAAAAGACAAGCCCATGTTGTACCGTGTGAAAAGGGTTTTTGTTCGGTACCCAAAAAATCTCTGACTTTGACACAAGTGAAAATATCGGAAAATTATGCGTTCGGCTATAAAAGCAGCGACGGAGTCGATGTCGATGTTATTGTCAATATTTAAGTTTTGACATTGTTATGACAGTAACAACAGCAACAACAACAACAACAACAATTGGTATGAGGGTTGCGTGTGTATGTGTGTGGGAGTATATGAAGTTAATTTATGGTGTTCGTGTATGCAAACGTTGTCATAAATGTCGAACATTTTTGCTGTATTTTTTTTCATTTGGAAAATTTTTCTATAAGAATTATGAGCAGATGAACTCAGTTAAGTGTTGGCCATACTACATCTAAATATATATATATATATATATATATATATATATATATATATTGCGCTTAGGTTAAAAGGAAAAGGCAAAACAGAGTGTGTTTAATTGAGGAAATCCCAGCATGGCAGAGCTGACCACAAATTGGTGCTGGAATGGGCATATCATACTGTGTGGATTGGCGCCGCTGGCGGCAACTGGTTGAATGAAATTGTATGAAAATTGTGGCATGAATGTTTTCATTTGATTTCATCAAATGCTGCATTAAAACGGATAAATCACAAGGCATGTGCCCCACAGCGTTGATAAGGCAGCACAATATTGTGTTGGTAAGGGGAAACGGGGCGTATGCGCAATTTGTGTAATTTTCAAATATGCTAGAAAAGCGAAAGAGAGGGAGAGAGAGAGAGAGAGTGGAAGAGTAAGACCAAGAGGAATAGCCTGGGGTTGGGCATATTTTTGGACTTTGAAACGTGAATTTTCAGTTTAATTTGTGATCTTCCGCTTGTTTTGCCAATTAGGCGCCAGTTGACTTTACTCCAAGTTTGTGACAACAAATAAACGTTTTATTTTTTTTTTCATGGGAGGGGGCGAGGGGAGCTACAACTACTATTGGCTAACTTGCTGGCCAGAACTGAAATCAGATTAAAATTGATTCTGTTTAAGCCAAGAAAACTGACTGAAAACTTTCAGTTTGCTTACAGTTTAAAGTAAAACTTTTGCCTTTTATGCACTGACAACTTGTGATCGAGATAATTGAATTGATAGACTAAGCAGTTATATTATGCAGCATTATAACAACTATTGTATACCCTAACAAGCTTGGGTTTAATACAGTTTAACTTGGCCTAAAGAATTATTGCTTAAGACTTTTACTTTTTATCAACTTCAAGTGTAAAGTCTATATAAGTCGCATAAATCTAACTGCAATATCTTTAGCTCTATTTTCCATTATTTGTATATATATATATACAAATATATCTATATATATATATATATATATTGTTGTTTGTTTTGTTTGTTTGTTTTGTTCCTTCTGTCGCATTTGTTTGCCAACTTTAATTTACTTAGCCCAACTCCAGCCTGATGCGAAATGTGAGCGCACCAGCTCATAAATTTGAAATCTGTTTCAATTTTCATTGGCCTTTACTCTGCTTATTGTTGCTGTTGTTTTTGCTGTTGTTGTTGATGCTGTTGTTGCTGTCGTAAGCTTGTTTATGTTGGCTGGCAAGTGAAAGTTAATACGCGTGCGAAATTTTCAGGCACTTTTAGCACGTGGCCCACAAAATGAGGCAAGACACCAACAGTCAAGCAGCAACAGGGAGAAGAAGGAGAATAAGGAGTAGAACTTGAAGGAAGGGCAAAAAGAATGCTAAACTTTTTGCAAAGAAATTATTCTTCATACGAGATGACATCAGCGTATATAAAGTTGCATTCCTGTACAGTCTCACTCAATGTGTATGTGGATGTAAGTGTGATTGTGTTTGTGATTGTGTGCGTGTGGGTGTATATCAGTGGTAAAGCTTACAGGCAAGCAAGAGTACTTTGTGCGATAAGATGAAGTACAGCAACAAAAGAGAACAACAAATATGAGTAACAACTCGCAGACTTTGGCGTCTTGTCTGTGTGCTATAAACAAGGCAAATGGAGGGAAAGAGATAGCGATATATATATATATATATATATATAAGTTGATGTATGTTGGATTCTTTTGCGCTGCTTGACAGTAGAAGCCTGCAGCAGTTAAAGGAATGCAATAAAAAACTTTTCAGACTGCCAACGGGTATGCGATGCAAATTCTGTACATAATAAACGCAAGCGAGAGACTTTAAAACTTTTGTGAATCTTTATGAAAATCTCAGAGAAAAGTCGCTAAATATTGAAATAACAAAAGCAAAGCAAAAAAAAATCGGATATATATATATATATTGGATACGCAAAAAAGTAAAAAAAAAAATATATTATGACATACACGCTAAGCCAGGAAGCCCCCATGGCAAATGGACCTGGCATGGCAAACAATTGACTGACTACAGCGATGCCAACAAATTCTGACACTAATCCGAGCTTAGAAAACTTTGCTTTATTTTAATCAAATCGACGAAGCAGCACAGCAAAAAGAAATTCCAACCAACCAACTAACCAACCTCCATTCAACCACCCAAATGGAACAGGAAATGGACGGAAGCCATTGGCGAAATACGCGACAGGCACGACACAGATGTCAACGCTGGAGAGGAATGAGTTTTTGTTGGTAGTTACGGTGGGGTTTCCCCAAAAGAAGTATAGTATATATATATATTGAAGCTCTGTTGTCGTCGACTAAAAGCAAGAACAACCGCAAATTGTATACATACACACACATAGATATATATATATATATATATATATATATATATGTATACAATTTTGGTACGTGAAGCACTCAGCAGTTGGCAATAAAAGGCCGAAAGCAGCCGGAAAGAATTGCTCAGTAATTTAATTTAAGCATGCGGATTGCTTGGGCTTGGTTTAAGCCTGGCCAAAATACCCAGGCGACAGTTAGTGGTGCGTGCCCCATAAGCAATATTTGCCTATGCTACGCATTAAATGCGCCACCAAATGCCTATGTATATATATATATATGACGCACATGTGTGTATGCGTTTATGTGTGTGAGTTGTATGAGTATATGTATATGTGTGTGGGTTAAGGGGGGAACCTTTAAAATATGTTTCCTTTGCCTCAACCATATTTCAACATATCGATGGCAAAGGTCGCGGTAAAAGCGGAAATTAGCAAACGATTTAAGCAAAAAGTAGCAGCATCAAAAGGGGTGTGCGGGTAAAACGAAGAGAAAACAGTAGACAGCAGACAGTAGAGAGCAGATGGCAGAGTAAAGAGTCTGACGACAGTAGCAAACGTTTCTAAACGTATATATTTTCCTTAACAATTTCCTGTTATAAACAAATCAAGGATGTAATAACGCAGCTCAATGCGCGCACTTTGCTGCTGCTGGAGAGGGGGGAAAGGGGCAAATGGTATGACAAGGGGAATAGGTATGGGTACACAATGTGATTGAAAATAAATGCCGCTGATTATGATCTTAAGAGCTATGGCTAATGGCTGCAAAAAATAATCAAAAAAGAAAAACTTAAGTTCTAAATATCCTTTTTTTAGTATTCTTTCTTTCTCGCTCTCTCTCTCTCTCTCTCTTCTTCTTTTTTGCTAGGCTAAAGCTCAAGGGCTGAGCCCATTATGTAGTTCAGTGACTTTTTCTTTAGCTACAAAAAAAAAAACAAAATAAATAGGAAAAAAATTGAAAAAAAATAATGTAAAACTTTTTGGTGCTATCGAAAAAGCTCAACACACATGGAGAGGGTAAGTATGTATGTGTGTGTGTGTGTGTGTGTGTGAAGCAATTTGAGGGTATGTGTAAGTACAGTAACAATAACATGGAGAATGTAGGCTTAGAGTGAAAGCCAGTCAAGTGTATGAAATGTAACAAAGAGCTAACCAAAATTACAAACACACACGCCTTTACACTCCTACACACACACACACGCACACACAGTTGACTGCCACTCACACGTACTGCAAAATAATGAGAAAATATCAAAAGTGTGTGTGTGTGTGTGTGCTCGCCCGTCCACTTTTGATATTTTTCCTATTTTTTTTTTTTGAGGCCTGAGGCCTGTAACGGCTGAATGTCAACTTAAAGCATTTGCAGCTGCCGCTGGCCACAAAAGCCGTGGCTAACGAGAAGTCTTTTTGGTTATGGTTATGGCAGGATATATGTATATATGTTATTTCACTTTGAAAATTTTTCATTTTCTTTAAAGTATCACGTCTTTTGGGCACAGCAAAAAGCCGACGCTAATGAGCTACTTAGACGTTGACTTAAGTCATTATTATATGAAGGACTTAAGCACGTACTAATATATCACACATACGCAATGTTGGGCACTTCAGTTAGTTAGTTGGCCCAAAAGACAACTGTTGCCAACACAAAAATATAGCAAGGTTGAGTCCCTTGAGGCCTATTCTCTAACAAATTTCATTTGAGCCAACTTAAAGCGACATTTTGACACACAAAAACACAAATCTACTTTCATTATGGTTTCATTTTCTTATGTCCTATTGCCGGTTTGTTGTTGGCCATAAAATGGCCCTGTAATATGCGATTAATATTTCAATAAACTGCCTGCCCCTTAACGGATTACAATAATAAGATTCTATTGTCCAAAAATCAAAAAAAAAAAAACCAAACAGTGTCCCTTAGGCCATGGCTAACAAAAGCGAAGCAATAAACTGTAAAGAGAAAGCAGCTTAAGAATATTTTTGTCTTTAATTCATGGGCTCTTGTGGTTATCCACTAAATTCACTAGAATTTTATCCTTCTCTTTATGTTTTTGCTTCTGTTTTGGCCTATTGAAAAACGGCCTGAAATTACACAAAACAAAATTGAAATCATTAGCCAAATGACGAACAATGGCAGCTGATTTGAGGAACAAAAGCGTCGCGGGATTCATTAGGCAGCGAATAACCAAAAATAACACAAAACCAACAGTGGCCATTACACAAAAACACACACACACATACACACATATATATATATATATATATATGTATGCATGTCACACACACACACATATATGTAATTACCAACACCTCATTAGACAAATGCCGCAACTTTGCATTAATCAACGCTCGGCAACATTTGAGCTGTGAAAACTTTCAACAGTTGCCTCATCAGCTGCCTGCCAATTAAATGCGCCTGTCACAATGTTTACACAACACAACATACACATACACACAAGCATATATAAATACCAACTAAAAACTTCACTTGGCTGCCTGTTCAACACAATTGGGCCTAGAAATAGTTTGAAAGGGTTCAAAGTTTTCACTAGATGTTGGTTGGGGGGGGGGAGGGTTAAGTGTGCAAAATCAACGGCATTATTCTATATAAAATGTGATTTTATTAATTAAATGCGACAGGCAAGTGGCAAAGCAGCGACAGGGCGTGGCCATCATCCCAATATATTAACTCCTACACCCTCTCTCCCATTCCTTTTGAACTCTATCTTTGTCTGCTATGTTGTTTCGTGCGGCTTGTGATGCGGTTCAATGTGCTGCGAATGTCAACGATGATGACGACAGCAACAGCAACAGCAACAGCAACAGCAGCAGCAGCAGTAACAACAACAGCAACAACGACAACAACGACGACGACGACAACGGCGTACAACAATTTTAAACATGTCAACATGGTGTCATAATTAAAATGTTCGCCAGGGCATGCCAATATATATGGGTGTGTGTGTGTGTATATATATATATATGTTCTTAGTTGCCTGTATATTCTGTTCGATTCGTTTGCAAATTGGAGGCTTAAGTTCGCGTCTTCCACAACGTCGCAACACCGCAACGCGGCAACGTCTCAAGGCCTAAAGGCGTTTCCTTTGAAAATGCCAACATTGTTGTTTGCCTTTGTATTGGGCGGCATTTTTAATGATGGGCGTCTGTGTCTGGGCCGGAAAATGAAACCAGGACAAAATCAAACGGTACAAAATTGTATAGAACTGAAACTGTGCTCTGAAACTGCTACCGCCGCCTGTTAATGCTACACTTAAGTATTTGTCTAGGATTCTCTGTGTGGTTAACTGATTGGTTATGTGGCTCTGTTATCAGCGGCATTTTAAAACCATTTATTAGGTGGCCATGACAATCTACTGCAATCTAATTGCTCTTCTCACTGTATCCATAAGACATTAAAGGATTTCGTTTTAAGTGTGTTATATCAAGTTGCTGCGAGCAAACTGCAAGCAATTAAAACTGATTTAAAGTTATACTCTTACCTCCTTTCTCTTTGCTCTCTTTAATACTTGCTGCACACTTTGGCAACACTGCGTCATCATATGAGTAGTTGAGAAAGTTGGCAAGTTGACAGCTCGAGAGTAATTAACACTTAAAGTGGCAACAGTTTTCTACATATTTTTCACTGATAACTTTAACATATAAAGCTGAAGCATATAAGATAGAGTGAAAGCCTTTCCCCACACTTAAAGCTATATTTTTAAATAGAAACTAAGAAGTTTAAAGTGCAGCAACTGCTATACGCAGTGTCATATGATTGATGGTAGAAAAAGTAGTAATAGTAGTAGCTGTAATGTAGTAGTAACAAAAGTTAGAGTAATATTAATGATAATAGTTTGAGAAACATCATAGTACTATTTGCACTATTAGTAGTATCGGTAGTAGTAGCAAAACTAGTGGTATAAGTACTAGTAGCATGATCAGTAGTAGAAAGAGTAGTTACATATGTAGTAGTAGCTGCAGTCGTAGAAGTAGAAGTAGCAGAAGTAGTACGAAAATTAGAAGTAGCATCAGTAGTAGTAGCAGAAGTAGAAACAGTAGTTGTAGTAACAGTTATAGTATCAGCAATAGTAGTAAAAGTAATAGTAGCAGAAGTATTAGTAGAAGTAATAGTATCATCTAAAAGTTATATAAATATTAGAAGTACTTATAGTAGCGGAAGTAGTTGTAGTAGTACTAATAGTAGTAGCAGTTCAAAATTTAGTTGCATTAGTATTAACAGTCGGAATAGGAATGGTATTAGTTGCAATAATCGTAGTAAAATCTGTACTAGCAGTAGAAATAGTAGTAAGATCAGCAGAAAAAACTACAAATGGCAGTTAGAGAAATTTAATTCAATGTGAAAAGTAAAGTAACAATCGAAAGTAGTATTGAAAAAGTAGTAGCAGTAGATTTATGATATCTTATCAATTGCTCATAGTAATAGTATAGTAAATAGTAGTAAGTGTAAAAAGTGGCAATTGTAGTAGTTGTAATAAACACTGTGAATGCTGCTAGACTATTATTAAATAAAGTGGCATTGACAGCAGCTACTCAAGTGTTACTAACCATAAATAATGTTAGTAGAATTTAATGTCTTTATTATTTAAGTAGTAAATATAATAAAGATGGTGATAAAATTGCGTACTATTTATACAGTTAGAAATTTAATAACATTTAGATTTAGATTTAGAAGTTGAAATAATATCAACAAATTGAAAATCTTATGGCAAGTGATGCTTTGATCTTTTAAGGCTCATTTGGAGTAAACTCCAAGCATCATTATTTTATACGTAAAGAGGATTTTCACAACTTTTCCTTTTGATGAAAAGTCACTAAATATTTTCCATTGAATAAGTCTCTGTTGTTGCTTAAATTTTAAAGCCCAGCATAAAAGTTATTTTTGTTGCTTTTTAGTGCAAAATAAACTGACCTATCGACCAGTATAGCAGTTGGCCTTAGAATAACTTCTGGCCACTTAGGCTTGATTAATGTGTCGCATTTTGCCGTCGCCTGGAGGCCAACTCCTGCTAACGTTTCACTTGGTTTAAGCCACAGTCCGTTTGTACAGTGCAAATAAATTTTTAGGTATTTTTATTTCTGGTTTTTTTTTGTGTTCAAATATTGCTTCAAGGTTAATTTTCATGAAGAGAAAACTTACGTAACCAATTCAATATATATATAATATATGCTATATACTTCACGATATTATAATTTATTGCTCCTATATATATATATTGTATATATATATTGTATTTATCTTGTGGCACGCATGTTGTGGCACTTCTCCTTGTTTTTCATTATTTAATGCGTTACAAGGAGCGAAAACGGATAAATAATTAATCACAAAATTTCTGTAGATATTCAGGATATTCAATACAGGATATTTACAATTTCATTACAAGCTTTAAATGACATTTTGCGGTGTTTCTCTTTTGTTTTTTATTTTTCTTTATCAACGATTGCAATAAATATTCACGTGGCTTATTTCGTTTTGCCTTTGGGCGGGGGGTGGAGGAGGGTTTGACAAGGTGATGGGTTCAGGGCTCAACACATGTTGAAATATCAATTTAAATTTCGAATTTCCATTAAAAAGTAACTGCAGGCATTTTGATTTAAGTTATATATAAGCTGCAGTTGAGCTTTTCCTCAATTTTCTTTTTATTTTCTATCTAACTCAATGTTCAGCCTTGCGGTTGCATATCCCTAAAGGGGCTGGACCACATGCGTTTGCCAGTGTGTGTGTGTGTGTGTGTGTGTGTGTATGAATGCGTGTGTCTGCCGTCAGTCAATCAGTCACTGACACATTGATTGAATGCTGCGCCCAGCTGGGGCCAGTTTGACAGACTGACAGACTGACTGACTGACTGACTGACTGACTGCCTGACTGACTGCCTAACTGACTGATTGACGAATTAAGCCCTTACCCCTTTCTATGCTCTTAACTTAACTTTAAGGAACAAATTTAAAATAAACCTCTCCACACACAGCTTCACTGGCGGATGACTGAAAAATGTTGCCTTCAGCCTCGTGCTTCATGGCTGGTTGGCAATGTTTGCCTCATGTTGCCCCATGTTGCCGCATGTTGCTGCATGTTGCCGCACTGTCAAGAAATCTCTCTGGTGAATTTTCCAGCTAGCTTGTTACCAAAAAGGGCGCAACACATTCATAACATGGAGCCGTAACGTCTATCTAATGTGGAGGGAGGTCTAAGGGAATCCCCCTTAACGAAATGTTTATGTATGCACGAATTTACTGAGACAACGGCTGCCAGAGACAGAGGCAAAGCCAAAAGGCATGTAGTGTAGGGAGTAGGGAGTAGGGAGTAGGGAGTAGGGATATGGTAAAGGACCCGCATGATAACACGCATATCTTGATGGGTTATTGCCTAGTTTTTTGGGTTCTGGCTTAAAGCGAGTCGTTCTTACCCATTTCGTTTTGCTGGCTTATTTTATTTTTGGGTGGTACACAAATTAGACACACACACATACATACTGTTTGAGTGTGTGTGTATGCAGCAAAAAAGAAAGAAAAAATAATAAAAATAAAACTCATATGCATAAATATTTGTGGGTTGCTTTTATTTCTTTTTGTTGGTATTTTTGCTGCGTGACTTTGCGACGCGACGCGGCATTTGCCACAGATCCGATCCAATAACAAAATGTGCCGACAATTGGTATAGAGATTGAGTGGAAGAGCTGGCAAGTGATGGGGCAGGGGCAACAACTGCCAGTCTAAAGATGAAGACAGAACAAAAAAACAAAGAAATTTGCATATGGGACGGTGGCCGTTCTCTTTATTTTCTCCTGCTCTTTTTCTGTTCTCTTTTTTTTTGTGCTTTGCATATATTTTGATTGAAGCGCTTTATTAGTTGCAAATACCCAAAGAAGAAAGAATGAAAAGAGGATGAGCTGAGCAGCGGCTCAACTGTCAATTGTCTACAATTGGCGTCAATTTCAAGTGGTTTTCATTGTCATATTTTTTCCCTTTTGTGAAACTTGCACTTACCTCACACTTTGGCAACGGACCCTCCGGCATCTTGACCTTCCAACCAAGCAGCGGCGGTATACAGATGAGCGCCGACATTATCCAGACGGCGGTGATCATGACGGCGGCACGAGCTGGTGTACGCGACTTCAGATAATCAACAGCCTTGGTAATACTCCAATAGCGATCCAATGAGATGAGACAAAGATTCATTATTGATGCAGTACACAATAGCACATCCATGGCCGAGTGTATATCACACCACCAGCTGCCAAAGATCCAATAGCCCATCAGTTCATTGGCCAGCGAGAAGGGCATAATGATTAGGCCCAAAAAGAAATCAGCCACAGCCAACGAGGCAATAAACCAATTCTGTATATTCTTCAATGATTTCTCTGTGGCAATGGCAATGATCACCAGCATATTACCCACCACAATAATGATCATTAAGATGGTTACAATGATGGATGCTATGACTATATGCGTCAGCGTATAACCACTTGGATAACGTCCATCCCAGTGCAGTTCTGTGGCATTGCTACCATTACCATATAGGCCATTACTTAGATTACCCGTTACCGTTTGATTATAGTAATTGCTGGCCAGCTGTAGGCTACCGTTAATCAGAAAGAATGTATCATTCACTGGTGCTGGCAGCTCTAATAGATTTGGAAATGCCAACTGTCCATCGATGGTGACCAATGGTGGATTAAGTGTTGCACTTGGATGCATTGTGGTTGATAGTACAGATGTTGCTGCTGTTGCTGCAGCTGTTGCTATGGCTGTTGCTGCTGCTGTTCCCGCTCCTGTTCCATTTCCTGTTATTATTGTTGTTGCCGCTGCTGTTGCTGTTGCTGTTGTTGTTGTTGTTGTGCCGCTGCTAAACACCGCCAGGAAATCATCGGTGCTGATGTTGCCCGTATTGATGTTAGCATTTACCTTGTTATAGTCCATATTGTTGCTGCTTCTGCTTCTTCTTCTTCCGCTAATGAATTATTTCTAACTTTTTGTCTAACATCTGATTGGTCCCATGCTGGCAATTCGCATAGTTTTTCCTACTATTTTTCTTTTGGTTTTTTTTTTTTTGTATATTTATAATTAAAATTGTTGGAAAATTTGGCTACTAAATTTGAATTCCTTTTGCGCGTTTTTCTTTTTTTTAATTCTTAAATTTCTTTTGATTTGTTATGGCTTACTTTGAGTACGTTTTTCGTGTTTTCTTTTGTGGAATTGTTTTCTGTTCAAACATCCAATTAAATCTAATAATTTATCTAATGCCTAACATAGTTTTGCGATTAGCAATAATTCGATTATGTTTTTTGGTTTTGGTTTTTTTTGTTTTTATTTTTGGTTTTTATTTTAATATTTATTTTTATTACCCGTTTTGCACCGAAACTTGTGTTTTGCGCTTCTTTTGCGTGTGTGTCGCGCGCGCTTGTGTGTGTGTGTGTGCCTATGTGCTTATGTGTGTGTGCGTATATAAGACGCTACTTTTTAATTAATAATTAGATTTTTATTTAATTTGATTTTCTTTTTGTTGCATTGCACTTGCTGAATTTTTACTGAAACACATACCGTTAGACACATACAACTGTTGTAACATATACATACAGAAAATAGTTACACATATACATATATAGAGATACAAATACACATACATATATATAGGAAACACAATACAAATAGAAATTGAAATTCAATTCACGCTAATGTTGACTATTTACAGTAGGGAATCATCGCCTTATTAGGGCCCAATGTACCCCTCTGAACCCCTCTGAATCGTGTTCTTGATCTTGATCTCATCGATCTGTCTATCCTGCACACTTTGTTACTAACTCAATGTTGCCACATATATAGATATATATTCAACACTTGCCACTGCCAATTGATCAGTTTTAATTTAGCATACAAAATGTATCTTTATACTATATCCATATATATATATATATATATATATATATCTTTGTTTGATTCTACATATATAAATATTGTTCGTTCCACACAATTTGATTCATTTGACCGGCGAATCTTGTTGCCTGCCACTTAATGCACATTAATTATTCATTCAACTCGTTTATTTATACGTTTCTATTTTTTTACATTTATTTATTTATTTACATTATAAACAATCTCTAGCTGGACGCGAGCCATAATCTATACATATATATATATATATATATATACAAATATATATATATATATTCATACACTCAATCTGGCGTGGGCATAATTATGATTATTATTCTTTGAATCGCTTTAAAAACTGTTGCCTGTTTGGCTTTTTTTGTATTTGGTCTATATTATTATTTTGGCTTATTTTGGATCTTGTTGGCCACTTTATGTTTGGCTATTTTGGTTAGTTGGCCAGATGACGCGGCCGCGACACGTTCGTACTGCTGGAAATGCACATCTTAACTGAATGTGCCCAACAATTTGCTACCAAAGTTGCCGTTCTATACGCAGCTTCTGCTTCTACTGCTGCTGCTGCTGCTGTTGTCAGTACTGCTATTGCTGCTATTGCTGCTTGCCTTCGGCTCTTCGTTGGCAGTCGGCGTCGTCGCCAACATCGTCGTTCTTGTCGTCGTCGTCGTTGAAACGTTGGCTGTCGGCATTTCTGAATTTTGAAGGGAAATTCACTCTGGGAAATTATCTCTTACATTTTGCCGTGTTTCATTTATCATTTTGTTTCACATTTAAGTTTGTTTTGGTTGTGCGGGCATTTTTTATTTTCTTCATTTTCCTGTTGGCTTCTTGTCCCAATGCCCTGTAAACCTATACCGAAAACCTAAACCTAAAACCTAACCTTAAAAACATAATGTTAAAACCAAAAATGAATCCATTTGTTGCAGCACTTTTCATTTCGTTGTTGCACCTACTTGTTTTTGCCTCTTGGATTGCTGCTACATATTATTTGCCAGCTAAATGCTGCTCTCTGTATATATATATATATATATATATATATATATATATATATGTGTGTGTGTGTGTGTGTCTTGTAGTGTGGTACAAAAAACGATGCCCATGTGTACGATGAGGCCTTTTGTTTACATTTTTATTTTCAACCCACATTTTGTTGGCTTTGTTTCTCACGGCAAATGTTCGTTGGTTGGTAAGGCACATTCATATCAGGCCAGCTAAAACCAAACCTTTTGAAACCCTAAATCAACTCACACCCAAAAAACCCATATCACCCACTCGCCCCTTTAAGTACTACTCACGATTTGCGGCCATTTAAGGGTACCGCCTCAGCTGTGCCAATAAAGCCCCAAAATAAAGCCATCAAAAAGCGTGCGGGCCAGCAGCAGCGTCCAAATACAGTAAAACTTAACTATAATGTTTATAGAAGGATTACAAAAGAATATAAGAAACCTTTCAACAGTACTTTAAACACTAGTAGACGAGTCTAATGATAGTTCTATATATCATATATATAAATATATATATATATATATATATCTATATACAAGTATAGGTTTATTAGCTGAGAACGTATCGGGCTATCATTATGCGCGATAGTCACGTCTGTTGGGCACATAATTGAAAAGCCAAGTTAAGCGTATCAATCGTGCAACCAAACAGGTTGTTGCCCTATCTGCTGCTGCTATTGCTTCTTCTTCTTCTTCTTGAATTGCTGCTGCTAGCAATGAAATCAGCTAGAAATTATTATTATGATAATGAAAAGTTGAACGAACACATTTGCTGCTACACCTGAAAGTATTTTATGTGTGTTGTGCTGTCAAGTATGCAGCATGTATGGTATATGGAATACACTGCGTATGAGTTATTTCAGTTATTTGATTATGTTAAGCATACGCCATATACTGACGCTGCTGCTGCTTCTGTAGCTGCTGCCACGCATAATTTCAAATTACATATAGCAAAAGAACATCAACATAATAAATCTGAAAAGGACCGTTGCTTGCTGCCTGACAAACAAGCAACGACCGTGACAGTCAAACACACACACACACACACACACATACACATGCAGAGACATAATCTTAATCAAGTGACAAATGCCGGAAAGAACAACCATAAGCAGGCAAGCAACAAACACAGTGGGCACTCATCGTCAACGTCTGTCAGTAGATTGCTTGTCAAGCGCTGATTATATTAACTGCCTATGAAAGTTATGTACACACACACACACACACACACATACAGTCAAATACGCATTCACAAGCAACACACAAATAACAACATACGAGCACACACTTACAAAACGTATACACACACACACTAACATAGCCAATCAGTGTAGCAGAATGCCACACAATACTAGTGGCAGCATTAAATTGCACATACGCCGCATTGGTTCGTTCAACCCTAGTCTAACGGCATAGAAAATGGGGCAAAATCTGTGAAATGCGCATGCATTAAATTACGTACACGTTGCAAGTTGCATATACTTGCCACTGCAACTGACAGCCGCTAATGGGTGCCACCATCATCTTTCAACTAAGTGTAGCAACTATACAGCAGCAGCGAAGTTTGTCCCGTTGTGTTAAATCTAATTTTAATTCGAATCACGTTTTGCATAATGAAATCGGATTTGCGGCTGCCCGTTGCAACTGGAATTGCAACATAAATCTACCACTCTAAATATATATATATACATATATATACTCTCTACAAATATATATATATATATATATATATACAAATAAGTAAAGCTTTTCAGTCTATTTGCGACCTAAAAGAGGCAGCTACAACATTTTGCAGGTATTCGAAGTTTTTCAACGAAATAAAATTTCTGCCCCGGGCTTCGTTGAGAAATGGCCAAATGCAACTGGCAAATGGCTGAGAATATTTTATGTGCGCTTATCATTCGCATTAGAAACGAAAATTGTTGCTAAAAGCTTGCCAGAGGACATATACACGCGCACACACACACACACAAACTGTGAGATGAGCCTTTAGAGCTGAGAGCTAAGAGCTGACAACTGAAAACTGGCAAACTGGGAAAACTGGTAAATGGCAGCAGCAGCTGCTTCGCTGGGTCAGGAAATTGCGTTACTCATACGCACCGTGGCGCCACTCGATGCATTATCTTAATTTAAAAAAGCGTTTACAGCAAACAAACAACAACAACAACAAGTAGATTACACACAACAACAGCAATAACAACAACAATAACACAATTTACATGGAAAGGCAAAGCAACGTTGCCACACACAACGAAACGGAACGCAACTCATGTGCCGTGTTTTAGTTTCATTAACTTGGCTGAAAACTCATTTATCAAACTGTCAGCGGCAATTATTTATGCCCAACTCCTACACCCATATACACACATACATATACAGAGAAAATTATACTCTGTACGTGGCTTTCAGTCGTTGCGTTTCTTATGCTGACGCAAACTTAAAAACAAAAAAAAAAATTATAGAAAAATTATCAACTGCGGCTAAAATGCGTCTCAATTTTCCCAGCAATTGACTTTTTCAGCCTTTAAACTGAAAACAACAATCAATTGGCTAATATCAAGTGGAAAAGTATGGGCAAACACAAATTAATAGCCAAAAGTCGCGGGATGCGATAAGAACGTAAAATGTTACGCCGAAAACCCTTAGACCCATTTTATAGGGAAACCATTTAAAGTTTTAATCTCTTGATGCGTTTACGAGTATTCAAATGGCCTCTTTGCTGGCTGACTTAAATTTCGTTGACTTCTCTTTTTTTTGCCTACCATTGTTTCGGCCTTTTGTACACTTTCCGCTTGGCCATTAGTCCGGCAATTAGCCGTTGGCAAACGCAGGCAACACGTGCGTCCAATGACAATTGACAACTACAATGCCAACCAACCAATACCCAATCATATTAGGGTCAAAAGAGGCAACAGCAGGCCCAACTCACTAGCAACAAATCCGATCAAATCTAACATAGCCTGCTGCATCATGTGCTGCATGTCACATGCGCCTCGTAGCACACAACATAACAAATTTGCCGCTCGACGAGGCAGAGGAACTAAGGCAAACAATGCTCGAAACTGTTGACACAAGCAAGTTTCTTGTATATAAAGGGAAATCCAAGTTCCAACTAAGTTAGCCTAAGCAACCGAAAATCCTTTGTATTATATATGTATACCATATATATATATATGTATATATGTATATATGTATTCGATATTTATGTATATACTCTTGCTTTGGGTTGTTCGGTTAACTGTATAAATATGTACAAAAAGTGTTCAACTTTATCAAACTATAGAAACAAATTTTAGTTAAATTCATTGAAGCAAACTTTTGTTTATGTTTTAACTAAAGGTTTGCTAACAATCGCGTTGCCAACTATATGCATAATAGAACAACAGTAGTACAAGTTACCAACTAGCAACAGTTTTTGGTATTTTTTTGTGCAAAATATGCATGAATTATTCAACTCCTTGAACGTTGTTATAAATGTTATAAAATATATAAATAAATAAACATTAATACAGAAAATTGAATATAAATATTTAATATATAAATAACAACTATTTTTCAATTTATATTGTTATATATAACAGTTATATATTTATAATTGTATATAAATTATTTTTATTGAAAATATTTAACACTATTTCAATTATACAAATATTTATTTAAAATATATTTAATAAATTTTACACGCAAAGTTTAATGATACTATAGACTTTAATAAATAGTTTAAATATTCAATATTTAATATTTGAAATTGCAATAATTATAATAATAATATCCTTTATGCTATTAAAGGACAACTGTGTTACTGTCAGTTTGTCATAAAATGTTTACGCCTAATTACTTGTTATATTCGGGGAGTTATTGTTGATGGAGTTAGCGACATCATTTATTATATTTATTTATACAAGAACAAGCGTTTTATTGACACAACAGTTTTGTATTGGTGGGGATGGGAGAGGGTGGTAAGAGAAGTGAAATATTTGTAGTCAAAAAGGCAAAGCAACAATTTCGAAGGACTTGCCAAAAACTGCCATTAATCTTAAGGCCAACTTGTGCAGCTAATTGCGACGCATTCGGTAGTCTAGAGCACAAGGCACAAGGTCGATTGCCTCGGGGTCTGTGACAAAAAAATAATATATATATATATGTATGTATATATATATATATATGTATATATATTATGAAAACAAACTCATATCTATGGGTTCTATGGCCGCTGACCGATTCCTGGCTGGCTGAGCAAACATAAAAGGTTCTTTTATGGACCTAAATGCGTTTAATGCCCCTCGTAATTTTGTGTGAATACACGTAGAAGAAGAAGAAGAATGAAAAGAAGAAGAAGCTGAAATATGGCCAGGTAAATTTTCCAAGTTATTTATGCACTAGAGAGAGGTTAGATGGATACAACGAACGAACGGCATACCAACATATTACACTTAAAAAAAATTTTTTTTAATTAGCTGCGCCGACAACAGAATAAAACAAAAAAAAAATTAAAATAAAAAGGAAGAAGAGGAAGCAGAAAAAAATAACCCAAAAAGGATGACCACAAAAGCGACGGCGCCACAAAAGGCGTTGTGTGGTCTGTGGGCGATGGGTTATGCCCGTTGGGTGTTGCTTGGTGGATTGTTGGATTGTTGGATTGTTGGATTGGCTAGGTGGTTGGGTGGTTGAGCAAGTTATATAGCGTGTTGTGTCCGGTGTAGAGGCAAAAGCAAACATCAAAACTTGGACTTGCAAATGGAACTGGCCTCAACGCGCAAGTTGCAAATCTGTACGCCAGTTGTGAACAGTTGCGTTGCGTTTCCTGTGTCGCCGTCGCCGTCGCCGTCGCCGTCACCGTCGCCATTGCTGTAACTGAGTACTGCTACTGCTACTGCTGTCCCGTTACCTTCTGCCGTTTGTCAGTTGCCAAACCCCCCGCCACCATCCCACCGCAGCCAACGCCTTTCGCCTTTGGCCTTTCAACCATAGTTCCCCTTTTCCAGAATTTTCTTTTCGTAGTAGCTGCTGTTTTATGGCAAAAATTCTACCAGCCGACATGAAAATTTGCAACGCAAAGCGCCCGCGGCTGTGGAAACACAAAACCCTATGACTTAATTAGAATTTTGTGTAGCTGTTACCGTTGCTGTTTTTATGCTCTCTTATAATAATACATAAAACAGGGTATACTAACTAGATACTAACTAAAAATTATTGTTTCTGATCTGCAACTGAAATGAGTGCAAAAGACTGTAAAAGATATTCTATATAAATAGCAGAAAGTTGACTCAACCTTTGCCTATGAAGTATATATACTTACTTAGACTGACTTAGAGAGTATTTTAGCTGTTTACAGGGTATATTGTTGTCTATGCAGTATGTGCTGCATTTTGCAATTGAAAGCTTCAACACATTAGGCAGGCTCAGCATGCCTAGAGTCACCCGCAGATTTGACGATTGGATGACATGTGAACTGCATTTGTATGGCACTTGTGGCTTGATGCTGGGGATAGGCATGTAATAGGAAGGGGAAGCAGGAGAAGAAAGGTCAGAAAGGGGTTAAAGGTAATCAGCTGTCCCACAGTCAAATCTGTGCGTGACGTAGCAATTGTATCATTACGAAAATTATTGGCTAAACATTCAGAATCCAACCAGAGTAATTGAGGTTTCACATACGTTCATTGAGTCTGAGGTTGTATTGCAACCATTTTGTTGCAACAGAAATATAATCTGATAGCAAATTAGATTGAGTTGTGTACAGATTGAGTTTGATTTACAAAATTATTACAATGCTTTTTAAACTTTAAACCTTTACACACACACATATATATATATATATATGTATATATATATTTATGTATAAGTAAAATTTGTATTACTTTTGTTTATTATTTTTTTTTCTTTTTTGTCTGTTCGTTGACAAGTTTTGTGGCATCAAACGAGGCACCACAAGCAGCTGGAGTCCAGTTGAGATTGTGTTTTGATTGTCTTATTTTTTTTTTGTTATATTTTTTAGTTTTTCATTCAAATGGAAACTAATTTTGAATTTATTTGCATAAAGTGTCATCTGTGCAAGTTTTATGTGGCATGCAACTGGCCTGCTATACTCCCAAACTACTAGCAGTAGCAGCAGCTGCAACAGTTGCAAATGCTTAAATATTTGCATAGCATTTATTTTTCTTGTTGCATAACAATTTTCAAAAACTAATGTGTATGCAACAAACTTATGTATATGTGTGAGTGCATGTATGTATGTGTGTATGTGTGTATGACTGCATTGTAAAACATGAGAAATTACAAGCGGTAACATTTAAATGCAACATGTTTTTCAACAGCAGCAGCAGCAGCAGCAGCAACAACCATGTGGCACAAGGTTCAAATGTTTCACTGTGTGTGTGTGTGTGTGTGTGTGGTACGCAACGCTTGCCACAAGAGCAAATTAAAGTTACGTAAAATGCATTAGTTGCACTTATGTAGCAGAAGAGCACGTTAAGTGCATGCAATTGATTTTCAATCAGGCCTTAATGCTCTCCAAGCCTGGTCAAAAAAACAATATATATAACTAACGGTTTGTCCACCTTAGCAGCAAAGTATGTGAAAAGCTTTTAGCCGTATAGTAGTTGCTACCCATTTCCGAGCATTGCAACGGGGTTTGTTATTTGGTCAAGTTTGACTGCAGCTCATTAGGCAGGAAAAATGTATACATTTGTACACGTTGCATGTAGCACGTTGCAAGTTATTTGCTACGCCAATTTGGCTTTTGCATTTCAAAACAAATAACAGCAACAACAACAACAACAAAAGCAACAGCAGCAGCAGAAACAAATGCAGAAAACAATTTGCTATAAAATAAACGCAAATTGAATTTTCTAAATAATTTTGAAATTTGTTTGTAAAAGAGAGAGAGAGAGAGAGAGACGTGCAAATGCAACTGCAACTATCAGTTGCAGTTTGCCAATTGCAAATCAAACGAAACTGCAAATTAATTGCATTGCTTCAAAAACAAATTGCATCAATTTAAATGCCATTTGCAGAGGCTATGAAATTGCTTAGATAAAATTAATTTTGAATGCCTTTAAAGATGCCACAAATATTTCGATTTGCTTTTAGGTTATTTAATACACACACACATACATCAACACATACATACACACATACATATATACACACACATACGGATACATATACATGCGTGTAGTTAACCAAAAAGTGGTAGCAGAAAAAGTTAGTCTCGTATTTAATGAACTTCCTGCTGTCGATTTAACCTTTCAACTTTGCCAAAAACAGCCAAAAGCCGCCGTACACACACCAACACATACACCAACACACACACACAAGCACACACGTCAAGACTCAGTAATGTTTTGGCCATGGCCATGGCACCTTTTACTGGTCTTGACCCTTGGATTCATTTGGTGAGAAAAACTTTTCGCATATATGCATGAAACGTGCTAAAACTTAATTGATGCTCACCTTTAGTACCGTTACTGTCTACACTTTAATAGAAAATACCTTATACACTCGTTAGCCACGCAGACAACAACAACAACATGCACAGAATTTATTGGTTTCCATTATGAAACCACTACGCATAAAGCCGCACCACCAGCTACAAAAATAAAAACCACAATTAATTAATACAGCACCGTTGACTTGTCTCAAACAGCTACAGGCTTTTAGGCCACCTACACACATACATACATACACATACACAGTCAACATGGCTAATACTTGTAGTTGTAAGTGTAGTTAGTATCTTACTGCAACTGCTTGCTGCATGTTGCATAAAATTGTGGCAAAATGTTACGTTTCGTTCGGTCAGTTTTGAAACTTTTAGCCATTTGACGCCACAAAAATGTCGACTACAACGACAACAACAAATGTTGCAGACAAAAATGCTGCATTAGTGCTGTTGCTGCTGCTGCTGCAAAAGGCATTTAGTGCAGCAATTTGCTTACAAATTCACTTTATACCAATGCAACGGAAAATATGTTCTGGCTTTATATAACCGCAAAAGGCTTTACATTTAGCCAACTTGGTCAGAACTTGCAATGTTTTACTTACAATGCAATTTTGAACATAATATTTAACATTAATTTGCAACTCTTTTATTTCTTTTTTTCTATTTTTTTTTTTGAATATTCAACATACTGCAAATTATTTTCGTTTCTTATTACACATTGTTCAAAAGGGAAGAGAAATATGTAGATGTTGGCTTCAAATTGCGAGCTCCTTAAGTTGTTGCCTAACAGTTGCTTAACAGTAACTTAACAGAGAGACTTAGACTGTCTGAAATGCTTGAAATACAGAGCTGATTGTTAAATACTTAGTTTAAATATATTATTAGGATAATCAGCTACTTTGTTTGACTTGTCAACTGTAGCGTCTTAACACAATTTACTGGAACTTATGTTAAAACCTTATAAATCACTTCGGTTACTGCCTATTTTAGAGACTTTCACTGCTTAAATAAGCTATATCTAGGATAATTCTGTACCGATTATAGCTTTTTATAGCTTGCAGTACTCGTAAGGATCAAGACTAACGTTTGGCATCAAAAATTAACAACAAAACAAAAAAAAAATTTTTTTTAAATTTTTGCAATTTTGTCAAGGGGTAACACTGCAAAAATTGCTAAAATTTTCAATGACTCAAATTTGAAGAAAACCAATTACATTTGACAGTAGTAAGTTCCAGAACTCCAAAATTGTATATTATTTCGAAATCGGTTCATATTTGCCAGAGTTATAGCCACGCAAAGTATAGAAAATACATAAAAAAGAGTTTTCCCGTGGCTAACATGAGAGCCAGACATATATAAAGATATCCATATATATATATATAATGATACATTTATTAGATTATCGTTTGATGTAAACAGACTGAAATTTATTATCATTGAAGTGCGTAAAATGCTCGTGTAATATGCCATAATTAAATTCAATTGTAATTTAATTGAACTGCTTTGTTGGCATTTTAATTAAAATTAGTCTGACTGCATTTCATTTATAGTTAGTTAGCGATTTAATGCATAGACAACATAATTAGCAGCGAGCTTGTTTTCTTTGGAATCTGATTTTAAAACAAAAATAAAAATAAAAATCGAAATTCGAATTTATATTTGAATTTGAATTTCCATTTCAATTAAAGTACTTGAAAAATTCGTAAAATGCGATTGGATACGACCAGAAAGCACCCAAATCAAACGCATCTGGCCAGCATCCTATCTCCAACTCTGGTTGACACCTGTCGCAATTTAGGTGTCAGTTTTTGGTGCCAGCAAAAAGGTTTGTTGGGGTTTCCCTTCGCTCTGAGTATTGCGCGTAATTTTAAATACCGAGAGACGAAAAGAGAGAGAGAGAGAGATAAAAACCCGTGGCTATAGCTGATGAGATAAAGGTGAAACCAATGAATGCTTTAAAGGCAATGGAATTTAGTTCTTATCCGAAAACCTGTTTTCAGTGTATAAATCTAAATGAAGGTGGAAAAGAAGGGAAAGGTGGGTAGGTGGTTAGGTGGGTGAGCTGAGTCAAATGAAGCTTACTAAATGCAAATAGAATTGAATAAAGTCGTTAGGAATTATTTGACAAATAACTTTGAGTGCAGCAAATGCTAGAAAAATTCCAAGCAAATGACAGCTGCCCATCAACTAAATGAAAAATGCATTGACAGTGCTCAGAAGCTCAAGAGCTAAGGATTAGAGTAGGTTAGGGATTTGGGGTTAGAGGTTAGGGGTTAGGGGTTGGAGGGCTGTGGCTTTGAGCAGTTTGAATGTTTAGCTCAATGGGAAGTTGAATGGTTAGTTGGATGGGGATTGGAATGGGGAGTTGAGTATGCCTTAAGGTAAAGCATTTGGCAACTTATCAGCCAAATCGCAGCACATACACATACAAACACACACACACTCACACACAGAAGACACCTAAGTACTTCTATATACTATAGTGGAACTCAAAGCGATAATGTAATGTAAGCCAATTTGTGCCAATAAATCAAATTGTCTGTGCGAGTCGACAAAACTTCACAACTGCTGCCAATATATATATATATAGATAGATATATATACAGATATATATATATATATATATATATATATTGAGGACAACAAATGAAATCAAACTTGGAGAATGCGAAAAAACCAAATAGGGAATATACTCCTATTTGTAAACGATGCACAGGCATTTGTATTGATGATGATGCTGATGCTGATGCTGATGTTGTTGCTGATGCTGTTACTATTGCTGTTGCTGTTGCTGTTGCTATTGCTATTACTGTTGCGGATGCTGATGATAAACTAAATCAACGAAAATTGCTTTACGAGGTTAAGATTTTGAGTTATTGCTTGGCAGCTCATGCGGCGTATGCGCAACATATCATTATGTGGCACATTACTCAAACCCAACTGATAAATGCATTTGCAGCTCCTTTGGGTTAAGTACTCTAACTTGTGACTAACTGCAACTTTAAATGGATTTAATAATATGTCAATGTGTCGCCTGATATGTTTAAATCTTAAAAGAAATAATAACAGAAAAAAAAAGTTCACTTTTTAAACTGTCATAAGTTGGAATTCTTTGGGATTTCATTGCCCAAAGTTCATTCATACATAATTGTCGAGGGAAGTTTTGTTAAAAACAAAGATAGATAGGAAGAGAGCGAGAGAGAGAGAGAGAGAGAGAGAGAGAGAAAGAGAGAGATAGACAAAATAATAATATAAAGGAGTAAAAAAAAATTATGTTAGTTGTTAGTTGTTTGTCGCAAGCGCGCAATGCTTTAGTGTCTGGGTCTAGACATGAATTATGGGCGTGTCGCTTTACTGCCACACAATGCTGTCAGTAAAACTTTGACAAGACGCTTGCCGCTTACCGTTTACCGCCTGCCGCCTGCCGCCTGCTGCCTGCTGCATGCCGCTTGCAGATTCCATTGACTCCCTAGCCTCTTGCGTTGGCTGCCACTTGTCGGTTTGTCAGTAGTAGTCCATTGTCGGAAGCCAAGTAAGTATAGTTCATGGAAAGTTTCAAGGCATCCGCCAACATGGTACAGCAGCAGCCAACAGCAACAGCCAACAGCAGCAGCAGCAGCAGCAGTTGCCCCACATATGTGTGCCTCTTATCTCTTGAGACGCACATACAGCGGCTGTAGCATCTTTTGATAGTTCAAGTTGTCGCAGCAGAAATGAATGTCAACTGCAGTGCTCTGCACTTGCCGCTTGAGACAACTTCCAACTACTAACAACTACAACTACAACAACTTGCAACAACAACAAAGGGGTTTGTAGAGGGGGGTAGGGGGCAAAACTATAAAAGTAAAGGGAAAAAGGAAACTAAATCAGCTCTTGAGTTCATTACCATCTGGCAAACACTTCAAAATTTGCAATAGTTGCCAGGACAAAAAAAAAACTCTTTTTATCTAATAACGCATGTGAAATTTTTGCCAAAGGCAGTGGCTTACGTTAAGGGGGGGTTACCTCAAGATACACTTGGCAGCAACCACAAAACGCCAACCTTCGTTAAGCAGCTTTGTATACTTCAGTGAACCCTCTCTGCTGATACGCCACTGTGCTGCTAAATGACTTTGCTATCTCTGAATAGTTTTCGTAGAATTTGAACAACCAACTGCTTGCTGGCAGTAATAATAACATTTTGCAATAGTGTTTTCCTTTGGAATGAACAGCACATAACAGAAAATTAACAAAAATTGGGTTAAGTACATGTACATATGTGTATTTGTGTGTCTATTTGTGTGTGTTGGGCGTGACAAGGCGTATATCGAAATCTAGTATAAATTATAGCTGCAGTTGGGTTACACTCTTAAGTACTCTTTGCCGCACACAAAGGCAACTAAGTTAAGACGCAATCGAAACATTTGCTACTGTAATAATTGCAAAGCCTTACTGCAAATATACAAAGGGCATACACACACACAGACATATATATATATATATATAAATATATATGTATACATACACACATACATTTGGTAGGTGTGTGCACGCATTGTACGCATCTAATGGATTTTTATGCGGCAACATGACGACGTGCTGCCATTTAATCTACACTCAATATGATTTCATTACACAGCAGGAGTCACAACAGACACACACACATATATATACATATATACACAGACACATATGTATGGGGTACGCAGCATATTTGGTGTGTGCGTTGGTTGTTGCTGTATTTATGCGCCATAATCAGCATTATGAGCGCCTTTTAAGCATTGTAGCACCACTTACTAATGATGATGAAGTTGTCCTTAAATGCCTAAGCTCAGCCGGATACGGATCCACTTGACATTTGCCATGCTGGTCAGCTGCCCAACTGTACAGTTATTCAGCTCTATAGCAATAGGTTCATAGTTCGCTCTCTTGTTTTCTACACTTGTAATGAAAAGTAATTTGCGCCCTATTCGCTTGATTATATTATGTGTATATGTTTTGTTTTGCTTTTTGGCTAAAACTGAACGCTGTGCTCTGTTGCCTGAACTTTTCGTAGAGCCAATGAAATTTTGCCAAAGGGCGGTTAACATTCCAAGGATGAAGCATCATAATAATTGCTTACAATATTAATGAACGTGATTCGGCATAGAAAATTTGATTAAAGTCCTCATTAATTTCAATTGTTAGACAAGTTGCATTAACTTGGTATTTTGACCAAGTTGCTGCTTGTTTTTACACTATACAAAAAGTATTATATATAACATAAAAGTATGTTCAATAAAGTAAATGAATATGAATATGAATATGAGTATGAATAAGAAATGAAGTTAAATCAAATTTGATTGATAGTTATGCTCTCGCTTTTGCTTTTCAATTTATTTATAACATATTTGATATGCATTTAAT
The DNA here is from genome assembly GCA_037044455.1 of Zygothrica quintamaculata. NCBI lineage: Eukaryota > Metazoa > Arthropoda > Insecta > Diptera > Drosophilidae > Zygothrica > Zygothrica quintamaculata. The sequence goes on from JBAMBS010001085.1 coordinate 225,330, forward strand.
TATATTATCAATACACATATATTTTCTCTCAGTGTATGGATGTTATAAAAGTGAATTTATTATTTTATTTGATTTCCAAACTTAATTGCGCTTGCGTATCGCAAAATGTTTTGTGCTTTTAATCAAATAACCAAAAGTTTTGATATGAAAATTGTTCACATTTAATATGAATATAGGTTAAAATGAGCAAATGAATATTAGATATATGTATGATTGAGTTTATATATATATATATATATATGGTATATAAAATATTGAATGGATAAGCTGATATCTTTTGAAATCATCCTTCTGTGTCCTGTGTTAAGGTATTTGCATTTTAATTGAAATTGATAGCAGCAAAACTGTATGTTTGCTACATTTATATTCTATTTGACCAAATGTTTTTTTGTCTAACAGCATATGGCATAAAGTAGTAAAGCATATAGCATATAGAATACAGCAAATAGCATATATTTTACTTACTCATATGAATGGTCAATTTAAAATTGCAAGTGGGCCATGAAATAATAAAGTTATGCATCTAAAGCAAATATTTGTGTGAAAGAAAACATTTTCACAAAATGCAAAGCAAACAACACGAACAATTTGATCAAAGCGAACCCTGGCAATTGCTTTTGGCAATATTTGTGTCTTGTCTATATGTTCAACAAGCAATATCGTACAATAAATCCAAACTTAAATGGCAAAAGCCATTCGGACGAAAGGATTTGGTGCCCCAAGGCGTTCATGGCAGCAGAAGTAGAAATAGCAGCAGCAGCAACAACAACAGCAGCAACAGCAGCGGCATCTCATATAGGCAAGACAGGCACAAAGCACAGAGGAGATAGAACAAGAAAAGGACAGAACAGGACAAGACAGGACATTTGAGCTCATTATTATGCATGAAGTCATTGACAGTCTACCACCTGCAGGACAAAGCAAAGATACCAAAAACACACTCACACACACACACACACACACACTCAACTACACCCACACATAAAATGTATGTATATGTGTGTGTAGGTGTGTTTGTATATGCCAGTGAAACGGAAATTTACGCTGACATGAAAACCTCGCCCATGGCATCTGTGAAACGCAACATCCGTCGCCGTTGTTGCCGCAAAAGTTTAAGTGGCCTCAGTCCCAATGCTGAAACTAAACCTGAAGCTAAAGCTAGAGTTGAAGCTGAAGCTATAGGTGATGTTGCCTGGGACTAGAGCTGATAGAGAGATTGCAAGTATAGGGAATGTTGGCTGCTAGTATAAAGTAGTTGTTATTCAATGCAGCAACCGGAACTTGATGGAATTGACTTTTGTGTGTCCCACGACGGTGTTGGTTTCGTGTTGTGTTTAGACGTTAACGCGTTGAATTTGTCCTGGCATCATTAAATCAAATTGAAACCCCTTTGCTTGCCACGAAAGGACTACAGACTTTTGATTGCCAAAAACACGCACCAAAAGAGTATGGAAATCAGTTTTTATGTGTGTTTGGCTGTGTGGGAGTCATGCCTTGATATTCATGCAACGCCCCACTGAGCATTAATCACACTTAAGTTAGTCAAACCTGTGCAATGAGGCAACGTTTGACTAACAGTTTTGGTTTGTCGCCAAGTTGGTTTTTAATTAAATTTCCAACACATGTTAAATTATTTACAATATTTCAACTCTTTTCCATCACTCTTTATCAGCGACCACAATCTCGAGCAAACTAACCCATTTCTTAACCATTTTGCCAAATGACTTTTATTTATTAATCATTTAATCTACTTTACCGATTTGTTTAACTTTGTTGCTAAAGCTTAACCACGTAAAGCTACTCCCACCAACATGCAGTTTATTAATGCCACAAAACGTGCTGCATTTATTACCAACTCTCTACGCTAACCAATAACCAGTTTACTACTAACAAAAATGAAAATATCAGAGAAATATGAACTTATCCACTTGTTGTTGCTCTGTCGCTTTGTTTCTTTTGAGGGAACAAACTCCAATTTTAAAAAATTGTACTGCAACTGCTATTTTTTTACCACTTACAACTTTTGCACCCTCGAAAATATCAATATATACATAACATGACTATAAGCCTAAAAGGTTGTGTATATTGTGTGTCCATAACCATTATATGAACGATATAAGCTGTACTGGCAAATCGTTTTTATGTCCATACACTGGGCATTACAGTGTCCTTCTGTAATTTGTCACGGATAAGTGAATGTGCATACATATCTAAAGACTTATTTGATTTAAGTAAATTTCTTTTTTTGGATATTCCCCCTTTAATTCGATTCAATACATAATATTTAAAATGTATAGAATATTACATACAATTTTTTTACAGAACATATTCAAAGCGGCACTATAGATCTGAATAAAAATTTATTGTTTTACCTTACTATTCGATTACCTGCAAAATTTGTTGAGTTGTCTCTTTTTGCGCATATTTCAACGCAGCTAAAAAGTATGCCACACAATTTCTGCGTTTGGTATTATTTTATTGTACCTCGTCCACACAACAGCAACTTGGCTCTACTCTTGGCAAAGGGTATACAAAAGTCAAATATACTAGGGTGTTTTTTTTTTAATATTTTTTTTTGTTTCATATTTTTTTCGTTTGTTGGCAACGCGTTGTTGCCGTGCAAATGGGCCTTCCGTAAAGTTTTGCAACTGTTTATGCAAAATGTTTCATTGTCGCGCATAGTTTGCATATTTGCGCAATGATTTTGTGGCCGAGCAAATATTTGTTCACACATTCGCTTGTTGAAGCAGCAATTGTTATATATGCATATATGCATACATGTGTCTGTGTAATATATATATATGTATATGTGTTTATACTGTGTATATATATGTGTTGTTCATATGTTTATTAAACTCCTCGACTGGTCTCTTATTAGCATATTAGCATATTGTGGCATTTTCACGCACACATTGCCATAATCGCAAGCGCAAACACACGCAGCCCATAATCGGGTTGATTAGCGGTAATGTTTCTCACTGAGTGGCTCTATTAAAATTGATTACATTAGAGTATTTAACTACGTTTACACACACGTTAGTCGATAAAATGAGTCAATTGAAATTTTTTTGCGATTATTACATAGTTAACCATTTTTATTATAGATTATATTCGTTAGTTATACTTATAGTTGGCAGCTCTATATAATGCCAGAGCTGCAATGAAGTATTAAAAAGATAATAAAAGAAAGAAGTAAGAAAGTTTTGTTTTAGCATTTATTCAAAGCTCTCAATGTCATAGCAAATAATCCTTGTAAGTATCATATAAAAGTTGATTTTTAACTTGGACAAAATGCAGCTTACTTTATGGCATCTAAGTTTTGATGTTCCACAAAACAAGAGGATTATTAAATGGTATTGGAAAGCAATACTATTAGGTCAAAGGATATACGATATGTGCTGCGGGCTGAAAACAATTTCAAAAAGATTCCAGCTATTGTTTTTCGAGTGAAAAAGTAACATATAAAGGGGGAGAGAAACAACTCTGGCCTTAGTTGGTATGAACCACATTTAAGTGGGGCTCACAGCAGCTGGCCAAATAGCCCTTGAGCTAAAAAGTTTACATAACAAACTGTTAAAAAGTTTGGCCAAAAATGTTTCAGGTGAGCATCGGATACAAAAATCAAGAGTATAACAGAGAGAGTGAGAGAGAATGAGAATGAGAGAGCCAACTTCAAACTTGGCAACAATGCGGCCAACTTACTTTTACATATATATTTATATATATTTGACTAAGGCAATTTCGAAAGCAAAGCAAAAATATTTTTGGTTTTTTGTTTTATTCAAAAATTTCTTCTTCTTCTCTTTTACTTTGGCTCTACGCAAAATGAATTCAATGGAATTCGCTCTGGGATTTAAAACTTAAGATTGAAAATGTAAACAAATGCCAAAAAGCGAAGCAAAACAACAAACAAATTGAAATTGTATTCAACCTTCTTCTGATTGAGTTCTGATTGGAAATCAAATGCTGCTGCTGTTGCTGTTACCATTACTGCTGCTGCTGCTGCTGTGGCTGATGAGTGTGTGGTGGCAACAAGTAGCAATCAAATTGAATTAACAGATGCTAAGGATACTAGAAACGCAGACCACAAAATATGCGGTAAATTATTGAAGCCACGTGCCATAATCTGGCCAAAATAATCAGCCAGCTGGCGACAGGGATCAGGGATAAGGACAACAACACCAAGAAAAACAACTTCCGGTTTCGCAGCTTTATAAACTTGCAACGCTAACAAATACTTGTGACTACAGCTAGGACTATCTATTTATTGGACGTTGTTGTCCTTGTTGTCTTTGTTATTGTTGTTGTAGTACGAAGTGGACTGTTCAGAGCAGGCCATAAGAAGTAAAGTTTAGGCGAAAACTAAATAGAATAAACTACAGTGCCACACCTACAACACAAGTAGCTCCTCTAGCTGCTGCTGCTTCTGGTTTTTGGGTGGCTTAAGAAAACGCCAAAATAAAATTGCGACTTGGCCAAGATACTAAAACCACGGAAATTAAATTCCAAACGAAATTGCTATGGTCCAAATGCAACTGCTGATATTATAGCAGTTACTGCTACTGCTGCTGCTGATATTACTGCTGCTGCCTTCAGTTGATTGGAATGGAAAAGAATCCCCATTGAGTTTTGTCTTATTCCTATTTATGAGATTGCGAAATGCAAAAGCACGCTACGATTAGAGTGACATAAAGGAAAAACAAATAGATGAAAAGAAACTAGCTGGAAGCTGGAATCTCTCAGAGCTTAACTGAAGACCTTCGAAGCTAAGCCAGCAGTCGACAGATTGATGTGTTTCAGTCATTAAGCGTTTTTGCTGGCCCTCATTAAAGCTAAGCCCCAAAACAAAATAATTTCGCACAGTTGCTACATAGTCACACGCACACAGACACACACACACACATATATATATATATATATTATATATACATTCACAGATACAGTCAGAAAGCCAACAATGAATGGTTGGCCAGGTTTAAGAAAATGCTTTCAAATGGCGGGAAAACCCTTTTTAGTCGAGGCCATTGGAGCGCAATTATCAAAAACTTTTGGCAGGCAGCAAAAGTAAAAACTTTTCATGCTGTCCGCTGCCACTCCGCCACATCCCTAAGGCATTATGTCAGCTGTACAGATTCTAGCCTCAAGCATACACTGAAGCACTGTGTGCCAATTGGACCAATATAATCTTGGAATGGTTAACTGAGCACTTCTTAATTTAGTCGATTTACATGAAACTTTGCAAGCCGATTAGGCGATTAATAAGCTTGTCAATTTGCAATTGTTGCCAGCAGTTGGCGCCTAAGTTATGAACTGTACTCGCTTTAACCTTAGGGGCAATCGCACTTTATTGAATGCCATTCGAATACATTTGCAATTAGGCCAAAAAGTTGCTCACACCAACAACCAGTAGCAGCAGCAGCAGCTACAGCAGTAACAGCAACAGCAACAGCAGCAGGAATTGAGGCAGCAATAATAGCAACTGCTTCATGTCGGTAGTTGGGCATATGAATGGGCTTATGCCATAGACAACTCAACTGCTAGACAACGTAAACTAGCGATTTGGCTCAACTGGACACACCTGGGCTAACCGATAGCTAACACCTGCAGTCAATGGCTGCTTGCTAGTTGCTGGTTGCTGGTTTGGTTGTTTATTTGTTTGACTGTTTCGCACACTTGCACAGATTACATTTACTTCTATCCCAACAGCTAACAGCCGCAGCAGCAGCAACAGCAGCAACGGCAGCAACAGCAGCAAGTGCGCAACGAGCTATCAAGGGGCTCTTCAAGTATTCAAACATAGACGTAGACAACAAATAGAGACACACAAATACACACAGGCACAGGCATACGCACACCTGCTGTTTATCTATGTATCTCTCTGTGCGGTGGCATTGAGTAAGCTTGTAATAGTTTTGGTGCCAGGCAGTGCCTGGAGTAACGTCAGCGTCAGCTTCAACGTCAGCTTGGGCGTCAGCGTCAGCTTTAGCTCTCTTTGCTTACTTGGCTACACAATTTTTTATGTGCGTCCTGAGAGCAATTACCAAGGATTTCGCTTTTCTTGCAATAAAAATTTAAGATGCCAAAGAAAAACAAGCGCATACACACACACACACACACACACACACACAAACGCAATACATACAAAGAACCACAGACTCGACACAACCATTGCTCATGTGCAAATTGAAGACTAAATGCAAAAATTACACCTGAGCGTAACATTTGGGTTAGCATACTATCCCCATATATATATATATATATATATATATATATATATATATATATATATTCCAACTTGAAGAATTCCATAGTCAAGGAATAAAACTTTAAACCAAATGTTATAGTTGCGGTTGTGTTTGTTCCGTAGAACTCGAAATTCAACTTTAACCCAAAACATTTTAATTTCAAACTTTAACAACTAAGTGTCGAGAGGTGTGGATCCTTACAACTTACCGTTAGTCGAGACAAGAAATGAAGCTTGCAATTTGTATACAAATCCATTGTTTGAAATCAAAATACAATGCAAACTCGTATGCAAGTCTATATATATATATATATATATATAGCAGGACGATTTCTGGTTTGGATAAGGCAGGGGATAAATGATGGGTTAAAACTTCATTGCTATGCAGGCATTACATTTGCATTTTACAAGAGTTAGAAAGAGACACAGATCGAGAGAGAGAGAGAGAGAGAGAGATAGAGACAGCCTTTTACGAGTTGCCAACGAGTTGACTACCAAAGCAAGCCATCCTCTGCCAGAACATCAATATAACATGCAAGAGCCAAAAGCAAATATCAGGCAAAAGAAGAAGAAGCAGAAGCAGCCAGTAGCAGCTACTAGTAGCTAACTCTAACAGCCAGTTGAAAGGTGTAGGTAAATCTACATTTTAGCAACCGCAACAAGGCGCACTTAGCAAACACACACATACATACATAGAGTGTATGAGTGAGAGGGGTAAGGGCAACGAGTAGCACACGTAGACACCGCATAAAGTAACTTTTTTTATTGCGTCTTCATAAAAGGCGACGGCGTTACCGAACTTCATACAGAATTGGTATTCAAAGTGGCAGCCCAGGACTGAGCCGGCAATAGCCAGAAAAAGCCGAAAAAAAAATTATAAAGAAAACCAAAACGAAGAAAGAAATCAACTCAGCAGTGAAACCACAAAGTAAAAGCCACTTTTTTGGGAAGGCATGGCTAAGATGGAAAAACGAAAAGCGAAGAAAAACAAAGCGAAAAATTGAAAGCCGTATAATAAGCTGGCGAAACACAAAAATCATGCCAAGTTCATCATCAAATCAATAGGAATTGTTCGCTGGCAGTTTATAAAAAAAAAAACGACTGAAAAGCTGAAGAAAAGAAATAGAATGTGTATATAAAGCAAATATGAAATATGACCCCTGAAATGGGGCCGCAATTGACCTTTCGAGGTCTGTTTAGCTCACCTGGTGATCCATCAAATTTTTACCCTGTGCCTCATCTGTTTACCATACAATAAGCACTCGCACTCACTGTCTCTCTCTCTCTCCTCTCTCTCTCTCTCTCTCTCTCTCTGGTTAGTCTGGAGTTTGCCTTTGATGCGGCTTTGTTGTTGCCAATTTTTCTGCTTTTTTTTTGGTGAATTTCAATGGATCTCAAGCAATTCAATACCAGATGGCGGCAGCGTGAGTTGGCTAAAACCTGAATTCTATAGTCTAAAGGAAAGATGTGGCACAGGAGCTGGTAATGGGAAACTGTAGGGCATTTGAATTGAAAATGCCAAGCATGAAACTTGCAACATAAAAGTGCCACATAAAAAAAAACATGAAGAAGAAGAACATACAAACACACACACAGAAAAAGTAACAGCAACCTTTTAGTTGCCCAAAAATTTTTGTACTCTAATTAAATTGAATCGCCTTTTGCTGCTATTGCTACTGATGCTGATGCTGCTGCAAAAACTTTTTAATGCAACAATTTCAGTTTTACGTGCAACTCAAGTTGAATCTTTTAGCTGAATCTGTAACATTCAGCAAACATTCAGCTTTTACGAGTATGAAGAAGTTAGCTTTAGGATTAGAACTGAAGCAAAAATAAAGAAGAGAAAAAACAAAGAATTAAAACCAGTGGCAAGTGCAAGTTGCAGTTTGGCATTTGGTTTGAATTTAAGCCAAAAATGATTGACCCAGTTAAGTGGTATTTTATACCTTAACACAACTCTGTGTTAGCCAGACTGTAAACAAATTGTTTGCACAGACATGCCACACACTCATACTACTGTATTTATGTCAGTTACAGTCTGCCCTAGTTACGATGTACTTAACGTATATACGACAGCTGTTGGTAGTAAATTAAAGCAGTTACCAAAAAGTTAAGTAAATATGTATAAGGTCTGTTGGACCAGAGGCCAATTAAACTTAAATTAATTTCGATATTGCCAAGAGCTCTAATGAAATTTGAGTCTGCTGCCAGTTGCCAGTTGCCTGTTGCCTGTTGCCAGTTATAAGGCCAATGGCTGCCTATGCTTTTGGGCAAATCCTTGTCAGTCATATTTACACACATTGATTGAGTTAACACTTCTTGGCCAAATTTAAAAATTAGCTTAAACTCTGCTGATGCCAGCCATAAGCTAAGCCAATACCCACAGCTTATCAAAATCTTAAAGTCTAGCTGGAAATGAAGTGGAAAGGAAATTGAAAGCAAGAAAAACTTTAAGAAAATGGGAAGAAGAACAAAAAAAAATTAATTTAATTAAGGTTTAAGATAATGGAGAATATATACAAAAGATTCCTTTGAGGTGCCTCCTTTAAAATAAACATAAGGCTACGCCACTGCACATGTTCCTCCCAAAGAAAAAAACGAAAACTTTCCCATTAGTAATTAATATCAAACTAGCAGAAAGAGGAGAAGTTGGAGTAGGCGGACAAGGCAGACAGCTGGGAGAAGAAAGAGGCGAGTAGCATGTAGTATGTCACTGAGAAAAAGTTTTTTGGTCTTGGGATAATTTAGATGAGGCAACTGACAACTTGAGTTGGAGCACAGCTCATGTAAATTAAATTACAGACAAGCCAATGAAAGGACATGCAGGATACAAGCATATACAGGAGAATTGGATATGCTTTTAAATGAACGCAATGAATGAATCGAATGCCAAAGTATAGAAGTATATAAATAAAGTAAAAATAATGAGTATACTTTTTACTTTCTTTATGCTTTTTGCTTTCCTTTTTGGCTTACTTTCATTTTATAAAGAATTGCAACCAACTTTTTGGGGCAAGTTTCTGATTTTGATTATCGGATTCAGTCTGTGTGACGTCATGACAGTCATGTTAATTGCATGTACAACATTGAGGCGAATATGCGAATATGTGAATATGTGAATATGTGAATATGAATAAGTATGTGAATGTAAATGTAGTATGCCGATTGAAATTTCTGAAGCTGATGCGCATTTCTTTTACTTCTCAAGTCAAGTTGAGCTGAGAATAAGTATGAGTATGAGCAGAACGTCATTGTCGCCTGTTGGTTTGCATAATATGATAGCTATACACATATACACATACATATGTATATATATAGAGCAAGAAATGGCACACATGAGCTGGCAAGCAATGCGAATTGGTTTCGACATACACACAATTTGCATAATTGAAGTGAGCGAGAAAATTGCAGCGCATGTGAAATGAGTATTTTTCTTCTCTTTTAAGCAAAAAAAAAGAAAACCTTACACACACACATACACACACACACACGCATAGGTGTGTAATGCACTATTGCATATATGCTCAAATATAAAGACATTAAGTTTGATGAGAAGTTGGCAGAGGCAGCGACAGAGGCAACGTCTGTCATTGATTTTATGTTAACTGAATTGCTTTAATAACCAAATTATATATAAACAATATTATGAATTGGCTTGCAATTCATATTACAACAGATACTGATGCATATCTGTAACATTCTGGCCAATTAAACAACAGTTTGCAATTACCAATAAACAGAGGCAATAACAGTTTTGTTTTTCTCCTTTTTGGCATACATTCAATATCCTTGCAGTGCAATTAGCGCAATTGCAAACAATTGAATTTTAATGCCATGCAATATTTAATATGCAATATTTAATATGCTATATGCAATATATGCAATATGTGAAAAGTTTTGTAATTAACGCAAGAACAACTTGGCCGCAAAAACAGTTGTGAAATTAATTATGCAAATCAAAAGTCAAACATTCAACTGACCTCAAAGGAATCATTAATTTATTATGGAAAGGACACAACGTGTTGCAAGTTGCCAGCACACAAAAGCAACAATATTCCACTTAATTAACGCTAACCACAATCAGCATTCTCACACACACACACATACATACACATAGAAATTATATTGAAGCCATTATAGAAAGTAAGTTGTGTCCATTGAGAGTTGCTTTTGTTAACTGCTGCTGCTGCTGCTGCTGCTGCTGCGCTTTTATTGCAGTTATTCAAAACTTGTTTCTTATCTTATCAAATATTAACAACTTAACAAAATTTGCATATACAAAATATATATATATTTATATATATATATATAACAATAGTGTACTGTTACTCTGTCACGTTTATAGCCAAAATTTTAGCAACCATTTTGTAAAGCGTTTTCATGGCTGCCTTGGCTCAGCTGTTGCAGTTAGTTGCAAGCAGTAATTTAACAAATTTATAATGCTTATACAATTGGCTCTTGTCACAACAGGCGTATACTTAATATATATACGATTTGCATTCGATTTGAATGTTATTTTATTGTATTTTATTGTATTGTGCGGTTTATAAAAATTATTGCTACTATTGTTGGTCCTCCTTGTTGTTGCATATTCGTTGTTAAAACAACAAACGCATTATTTATAACAAGAAACTGTACTAAACGCTGCAAGTCCTTAAAATGAATGTAAACGGGTTCGAGGTCCTGGACACATAAATCACTTGCAGGCAAACAAGCTCGCAACTTTTTGTTGCATATAAATTTGCATAACTTTCTTTTCAACATACTTTTCTTTCCTTTTCTATATCCCTTTCGTTTTTCCCCTGCTTTTTTTACCGCCTGTCACTTTACATTTAAGTCCTGCGCAACTTTTATAGCACTTACCATTTACACAGTTAGACAACTTCAAACTTACAACAACAACAACAACAACTTATGATGACAACTAACAATTATGTCCGAAAATACGAGTATAATTTAAAAGATAGTTAAAGAAATTTGAATTTAACTATCCAATTAATCAATTGGTAGAAACTTTAATATTTTTGACTGCGCCCAAACACAATCGAATCTCATCGATACCACCTAAAGGGGGGTACGTTTGCTGGGGGGAATACAAGCAATATCTCGTTTACAAGCATCTTCAATTTTCATGCTTTTGTTTGCACTTTCCATTTGCATCAGTTCATGTAGAGCGTGTTGCACAGTAGCACAATGAGCAATCATTGTAGGTGATGGCTGATCCCATGATAGAAATCTCAGTCACATTTTTGGGACACTTCATAGTACTTCTTGGTACTAAAAGTTGGTTTAAACTTAACTTATTTATGTTAACAATAGTTTAACCTATCATATCTTAGCATAAAAGTTATGACACATACAACTTGCAACACTGTTGGCTCAACTTAAAGCATATGCTCTTTATATATATTATATTTGCTTCGTATAAGTTCACTCATATTTTGCATAGATTTTACACCACTGTGCAACACTTGCGGCTGGCTCATACTCATTTCGCTTAACGGACAGATAAGCGATTTTGTGCAACAAAACGAATCTTCGCAAATTGATTATCAACAGCATGTGGCACAAGTTGCACGGAAACCAACGAAAATCATGCTCAAACTCGATTTCGGTGTCTCGTAGTGGGTGAGTTTATGGGTGGCTTGGGTGGTTGGTTCATTTTCTGTTTATGTTTGTATCTTGCTATGGGTGTGTGTGTCTTTGTGTGTCGGTGTTTGCGTGTGTGTGTGTGTGTGTGAGTGAAACCACATAAAATTCAAGCACAGCCATTGAAATTTGAGCTTATGCTGTGATTTCATATGAGAATGAGGTGAGAAAGTATTCAAATTCTATATATATATATATATATCTATAAATCGAAAGCTGATAACAATAACTGATGTTGTTAACAAATTGGTAGAAAGTACATATAAATTATAATAGTAGTTATGACTGCAGCAAATTATTTAATAACAAAGAGATTTCAATGATAATTAATGTTTATTCTATAAAAGCTAAAAAAACGCATTAAATTCTATAATGGATTTCATGGTCTATGAAAGAGACAAAAGATAAATGAAGAGAGAGAGAGAAAGAGTAAAGGAAGAGCTAGAATAAAATTTATTTATTTTTTTTATAGAAATTTTCCACAACTCGGGCTTATTTTATTATCTTTGTTGTGACAGCTGTAAAATGAATTCCATAAATACAAAGCGGTCAACGCAGCAGAAAATATAAAAAATAAAAAAAAATAGAAACAAAAATTTAACAATACAATAGCCACGACTAGGTAATACTCTAATATGCAAATAAGTAAATAATAATAAAAAATTAAAACTAATATTATACTAAAAAGAGAATTACTTAATTAGCAGCTATTTTTACAACTTTACAAAATAGCTATAACTTTTGTATAGGCCATGGCATAGAGTAACATAAAAAGGGACTATAAAAATATATAAACAATTATTGTATATAGGATGGAAAAAAATATGTAGAACATAAATAAATGCAAATTGTGTTTTAGTTGGCGCAGTAAAAGCAAATGAAATATGCATAAATTTAATTAGTTGGCATACAGAAGGCTAATGAATTTATGCCAGAGTGAGAAATAAAGCGCAATTAATATGTGAACGTGTCGAGGAACTGATCCGATTACCACAAAAGGAACTGAGTACGCACGAGTTGGCATTATCAAGAAATACAAGCGGAAATAACTACTCATTAAGCGCGATGGCCACGTAAGCTGCCAACTACTAACTTGCCAACTTGCTAACACATACATATACAACTGCAACTTGCAACGGCAATGGCAACGGCAACAAAAGCAACAGCAGCAGCAACAATAGCAACAAAAATTTTAGCATTCAGTGTGGTAATAGAAATCATTACAATAAAACCTAATGGCCCCCAAAGCAACAGCCAACAGGCAACAACCAACAACCAACAGCCAAACAGCTAACAGACAACGGGCCAAGTAAAGAAAGTCATTTGATGGCGGCTGCCAAACGAGTGTGCAGACAAATGGCAGACACGTTTCAGCCATCACAAGCCTGGCCAGATAAGGCACTGTTGTTTGGTAACAGGGTTTGAGTTTAAGGTTTAGTTATGCGAATGGTGTGAGAGAGGGAGAGTAGTGGGGTAGGTAGTTTAGTGGGTATGCCTGTGGCAGACAATCAAAATCCATTTGAGTCGGAAATGAGCGAAATCAACATGACACTAGCTACCCTTAGCACTGACTGAGTGAAATTACAAGTGTTCGGGGAAGTGGAGAAGGTGGAAATGGAAGGACATGAAGTCCTTTTGGTTTGTGCAAATGTCAAGGCGTTTCAATGGCTTTAAAATAATGTGCAGGGCCAACTCTCACACCCAAAAAGGAGACACCCATTCTTAGCTGTTGATGATGATGATGATGATGATGATGATGAGAAGACTACACTCTGCAACATAGTTGTGTGTTCTATAGTTGTATAGTGTGTAAGTGTTAGTGTTGTATGTGTTAGTGTGTATGTGTCTTCATTCGATTTTGTGCGAAACGCATTCCACAACTTCTTTGGCATGCAAGTGAAATATGTTTTGTTATTAAATTGTTGCCTGGCACGCCCCTACCCTAATGCTGCCCCAAACACTCCCAATGGGCAACATGAGCCACGCATTGGGGCACGCGGCATACAGCTCACAGCACGCGGCATGCGGCTAGCGGCATGCGGCATGAGGCATGCGACATGCTCTTCCTAAGAAGACGCATAATAATTTCTAGCTGATAGCAGCTAGCTGGGTAGCCACATAAACCTACCAAGCTACCAAGCTACCAAGCTACCATGTTACCAGGCTATCCTTTCTTTTACGCACAAGGACGCACACACACAGACGCATACACGTGCACACACACATACACACAGACACACATATACAGTCAGTGTGAAGAGTTTTAAGCGCTAGCCGCTTGGCTGAAGCGAAAGCATCAACTGAATTCCAAAAAGCAAAAACTGGAATTTTTATTGCAAATTGTAAAATTTTTTACTAAAAAACACAACAAAGAGCCAACCGCAACCTGCCTGCCATCCCTCCTCCTCGCATTTAAGCCCCACCCCAAAAAACTCAATCTCAATTCTTTATGCTTCTTAGCTCAATTCTTTTGGCAATGTCCACAGATTTCATTGTCACCATGCCAAGGCTTTGTCATACCCAATTCATGAGAATCAATAACTCTGAAACTGAAGTATATATATATCTATATATATATATATATATAGCTAATTCCATATACTTCAGTTATTTGCATCAGTCTATACTTCAAGTCAAATGCGACAATCCTTTGACATTTGAATAATTTAGTTAGTAAAGCGCCTTAAATGAGGCCAAAGGAAGAGTGTAACAAAAGGAAAATGGGGAAACTCTTTTGGTTTCTATATAGGAAAAAAAATAAATCTGCAGCATAAAAGCCGGAAGTGAATCATTCAACTGTTTCATTTCCTCGATTTAAGACTGTTTGCTGCCTGCCTGCTGCCTGCTATTGAGTAAAGAACCAAAACAGAATTTGGGTCAACAAAGAAAAAAATTAAAGAAAAAAGAAAAACTGAGGAGAATTTAAAAGTAGAAATTATTTACTTACTTGCAACAAAAATTGAAGTAAAAATCTGCATTTGAGTAATAGCCATAAAAAGGTTTTTATGCTTGATCCTGTCGAAGGCTTAAGATTCCTTCATTTTGTTGCAAGCTGGAAAAATGAAATTGTAACTTGATGAAGTCAGCAACAAATACTTGTCGATTATTTGTAGCTGACAACGGCTTGTGGCACGTTCAAGTTCAAGCCATTAAATAACTTTTGCTTCATTGCGTTCAAAAAATCCATCAAAATTAAAGATGAAAAATCACAGAAAAGTCAACGGAAAATTGTCAAAACAAGTGGAAAATCACAAATTGCGGCATTATTTGAAACGTGAATTGGACATACAAAGATGTTTTTGCTTTTTTAGATTATGTTGTTGTTTTTGTTCTTACCAAATTGTATCGATTGACCCTTCTTTACCATTACTATATATATATATATATATATATATATTGATTTATTATATGTTAGTTCAATACGTATACGCCATGGTTTCTCGGACCTTTACCTAACTAATCACAAATGTTAGGTTTAAAACTCATTCGAGAAAGTTGAAAGGTTGTTAGCAACAGCAACAAAAACAACAGCAGCTCGGCATCTCTTCCAGTTCACTGCTTTTGTATACCTGAACTTGTGGTAGAGGGAGAGGTAGAGGTATGTTGAGAACCTTGGGTATTCCGTTAAGACTTCCGTTTTAGAGGTCGTTGCATCCTCTTACAATTTTACTTTTCCGCTTGCCGTAATTTCGATGATTTCTTAACTACAGATAAACTTTACCCACAACCAACATACAACATGGGTAAAGATCCCTTAAAAGCACGGCGCGTCCAATTAAAAAGTAAAGTTGACATTTGCCACAATGAAGGCTAACATTAAGCCTGCTGCCTGTATAAAATTGGCGTCCAAGGGTGCCTCATGTCTGCTGACTGTTCACTGTTGACTGTTGTATGTTGCCTGTTGTGTATGGTGTATGGTATATGCTGCTTGGTGTATGGTGTATGGTGACTGTTGAACTGATGACTGGTGTCTGGTGTCTGGTGTCTGTTTGTCTGCTAGAGAGTTTCATTAGTGTTGTGCCTGTGCGAAGGGGGATTTCATTCATTAACACTCTTTTCTTGTGTATTACTTGTTAATTAATCATACGACATGTTGTACCATACAGACGTAAAGAATCTACAGTTACACTCAAAATTCATTCGCCATCAAAAATCCACTTAAAGTATTTACTTACACACACACACACACACACACGTACACATATGCTTGTATCTCATTAAAGAACTCAAAGTATTTATACAATTAACCCGCATATAGTGTGAATTATTGCATTCCATTCTTCAGCCTGAGCTGTTGGCCAAATTAAGCGCTTGATTACTCCATGGCATTCTTATTGTCCGTGCGGACAATTTGTCGCGTTTCAAATAAATTCCCGCCGTTGTCATCGTCAATTCCTGAAAATATATTTATAAAATTTATATTATTTTTTTTATTTCCCTTGCGTATTGCATATCTTTGAAAAAAAGAGCTGAAGAGAAGAGAAAAAAGAAAACCTTAAATTGAATTTTAAATGAAGATTGATTTTTTGCCTTTAGCTTTGGTATGGATGGAAAGTGTCGAAGAAATTGTCGAACAGGATCACAAAAACCAAAAAGGATGCGACACTGAAATATCTAAAACAATTGCCGCCCAATTGTAATTAGAGACAATGAAAGTAAAAGTGAAAGGGAAAGACAAAACGAAAGTGAAAGCGAAAAGAAAATCTAATGCTGGTCTTTGCTCTAGAACGAACCTTTTTGCCCTTTTTTATATTTTTTTGCTTTACCCTCAACAAAATTAATTCAAATGCTTTACAAAAAAATGAAAAGCTGAGAAAAAAAGAGACAATAGAAAAAATTAAATGAAAGAGAAGAGAACACAAATAATTAAAATTAATTATGTGGAATATATTCAATAAGTTGAAAATTATGTAAACGAGCGCAAAGTAAACGCCTTGAGATAAGATGCTAAGTGCAATTGCTGTGGCCCCAACAAAGATATATATATATATATACACATTTGGACCCCAAAATAGCTGGCCCAACTTAACATTGATGGACATGACTGTATATATGGCTAAATGGATAAATGGACAAATGGGTATATTGAAAGCTATATAAATGGATGAACAGTTGGACAACTGAATTGAGACGAAGTATTTTCGAAGCAAGAAAAGACAGAAAAAAGACAAAGAAGAAAGAAGCACGAAGAAAGCAAAAAAGAAAATTGAACTATTATGAGAATTGGGAACATGGCAGTTGTTCGTGTTGAGTTCGTTAGAAAATATTTTCAACACAATTTCCGGCATTTCGTATATAAACTGAAAGTACAACACGGTTGACGTTCAGTTCTCTAGAAACACTTGAAACGCTTTGGCCTGGCCAAAACCAAAAAAAAATCAAAAACAAAAAAAAAACGTCAAAGTAGTGCAAAAAAAATTACTTAAAAATAAAACAACGAAACTATACAAAAACTATTTCTATATCTATCTGTATATCATACTATATATATATATATATATATATTGGTGATCTTAATTCTTCAGATTATTTCGGTCGTTTACGTTGTGTATATTAGTGGCATTCAGTGTGTACATTTGGTTGTGCCCAAAAACATGAAATTGAAAATCAATTTGAATTTTCTATGTCTGACACTTTGCTGTCTCCTGTCCATCATATTGCTGACTCAGACACAGGGAATTGCAGCTGCCGGCTCAACAGCTGGAGATGGTTCATGCAAGGAATTAAGTAAGCTATAAAATATGTCAAACAAAAAGATAATAGTTTATATATATTATATTGTATAATTAAGAGAATATATATATATTTATATATATTTTATATATTAAATGCATTTATTAAGACTAGAAACATACAAAAATAAATACTGTCAATTAAATGCAGCAAACGCTTTGATCTCAAAGTGCAACAAGCCATAAATTTTATATAAAATGTCGACTATAAATCACTTTGAGTCCGTAAAGTAAATTTATTTGGAAATTCTTCAGCATATATACACTCAAAAGATTAATTATTTCAATTTTCACAGTATATATATAGCATGACAAATTGAAGTATTTTGTTCAAGTGTTTGCACACTCAATATACAGACTTCATTTGATAAATTTGTTAGGGATTTGTGCAAAAAAAAAAAACCTTTTTATGCTAGTAAATACTGTACTTGATTTAATAATACTGCAAATTAAGTTATTTCTTTGTGTATGCATTGAAAATATAAACAAAATGTTAATAGTTTAATAAGCTTATAACCGAATACAATTGCCTATAACAAAAGATAATTACTTTGTGCCAAACCTTTATGGCTTATTGCAAATCGTTAAAACTTTAAATGTTTACATGAAAACATTTACAAAAATTATAAATATATATATATATATATGGATATATATAATTTCTGGACTAATTGAAACAAACTATACAGAATAAGAAATACTTTGCCAAAACAATTTGCCTGCACGTTTCGTTTAAGTAGAAAATTTTGAAGAAATTATTTAAAAAGCATTGCCAAAAATTGCTGCCACATGTGCCATAATTTCTGTCTACTAAAATGCTTTTCACAATTTTGACGCTTGCTGCATTTATGACATGAATTGTAAATATTTTTACTACATTTTAAATCAAGTGTATACAATTTGAATAACAATAAATATTGCATGATGAAATTTTCTAAATTATTTGTTAATTATTATATATTTTTAAGCAATTAAGAGTTTCTGTTTAATTTGTTGCAATTCACAGATAATGGCAACTGTTATGTGGGTAGAAATGAGGGAAATTACTGCAGCAGCAAGGATCAATCGAAGACACTGACCCGTTGGTATTATGAGAAGGGCATCTGTCGCCCCTTTGCCTATAAGGGTTGCAATGGTAATCGCAATCGCTTCTGTACACGTGAAAGCTGTGAGGCACGCTGTGTTCACCTTTAGATAACCCCCAAAGAATCAATCACAATACAATTACAACCAATTACACATCCACTTAGTTGATAAGTTTATATGTACGTGTATAGGCTAAGTACTGAGCACAAATAGAAGCAAACAACAGCAACAAAATACATTTCTTTTTTTTCTCACCTTTAATCGAGACTAGAGACTGTTAAATGCCAAACCAATATAGGATAAGGTAGACATAGGCATAGACTAAAAGAAACTGAGAGAGACAGACGGAAGAGAAGCAAACAAAGAAACAGACGCATAGAGTGACAGACAGTCAAGTGCTGTAAATTTGAAGTACAACAACAAACGTGTTGTATGTTTTGCGGCCGTTTCAAAAAAAGACCAAAAAAAATGTGGAAGCTGTCAACGCGTTGACGCCTCGTGTATCAAATAACGCCTTGACATGCCCCCATGACAGTGTCGCCAATGGTCAGTTGACTTTGATTTTGATGCAAATGCTGATGCTGATACTGATGCTGATGTCGATGCTGTTGCCTATAGCTATGCCAAAGTCGCTTGCTACTAATGCTGATCCAGCTGCCAATGCTGCCCCTTTTAGCCAAGCGCGTGTAGGCTTTTAGTGTTGACGCACTCCAATATAATTCACACTGGATAACAGCTGTGCCATGTCATGGCAATGTGTCATGACCACATCAAAGGGCTGTCTATAACATTAAGGCTGCCTCTCCATTTCGTACAGTCATTATCTTATGGCTAATTAAAATAGTTAAAGCATACCAAGCCGCAAGCAATATGTACACACACACACACACACACATACACACAGAAATTAAATAGAAAAGGGTTAGTATAGTCTTTGACCACATCGATTTCCACTCATACTGTTTTATAGGTTTGAGTTGTCGCTTGATTGTCAAAATCAAATGCATAAAAGCTTTGACCGTTAGAGACATGACAGGCTGTATTAATCTATTAAAGTGACAGGCACAAAAAAAAAAAAAGAAAACATTTACCCACACACACACACACACACACAGACACATACAGTGAGGTGACGTGTATAATTTTCTATTTGATGTACAGGAGAAATTTGCACACTCAAATTGATTGGCAAATGGGTTAAAATTTTCACAAAGCCTTAGGCAATTTATGTTGAAATTAGTTTTGTTTTGAACTAATTGGAAATTTGAAACGTTAAAAGAGTAAACCGAATTATATATATCGAGAGCAAAATGCTCTAACATGTCACACATGGCGTATGCGCGATAATTGAAAATGCCTATTCAACAACGGAACATAATAGAAGCAAGCAAAGAATGACCACGTTATGCATATCTTAATACGAAACAGGCCTTATATATATAATCGCCTTAACCAATATCAATGTTTAGCCATAAATAAAAGGCCACGTTAGCAACGCAACAGCAGGCAGCAGGCAGCAGGCAGCATTTGAGCCAAAAGAAAAATACTTTAAGCATAAAAAATTTAAAATATCAAATCTTGGCAGGCATCAAATGCGTGTTGTAATTTGATTATTTATCACAATTTTTATTTTTTATATATTTAACGACTCAATTGAGTTGTTTTTTATATCTGCTTTTCTCTCTCTCTCACTCTCTTTTTCTCTTTTTCTCTTTTCACGAAATGTTGGCAGCTGTTAGCATCGTTGGCCAAGTTCCTGTTTGAGTTTTGTATATGCTGTGCAGGTTTTTCACTTTAATATGTTAAAGGTCAAACAACATGAAACGCATTTGTCAAATATCAAAATGCTCACACCAACAACGACAACGACAACGACAACACGAACGTGTAGCATATCCTCAGGCGTATCAGCGTGCAAAGCTGCACTCTATAAAAATTACGTTGTACTTTTTGGTCAATCAAAAAAGTTTTTCATTTTGATGATCCGCATGAAACTCAAAGTCAAATGTGTGTGTTTGTCCACTTGCTGTTTCTCTGCCCCCTCCCATGCTACCACCCCACCGTATATAGTCTCTCCGGCTGTTGCTGCCTGTTCTTTGACAAAGCGCACAAAAATGTGCTATGCAAAACGATTTACTCCCAAAATGAAAAATGAAAATATATTTGCGAAAATCTGTTGCTGCCATTTGTTAATATTCCTACAAGCAACTCAACTGGGTATATACATTTTATAAAACACCCAGGCAATTCGAATAATATCATGCGTTAGGTAGCAGTCTAAGGTAGGGTATTTGATAGTCTATAAGTGAAAACTACCAGTTTCTATTTGTGTTTCGAGTGCACAAAAGAAATTGTGCCTCAGGGCGGGTTAAAACCATAGACCCCATTTTACTCCAAAGGAATTCATAAAACGACAGAATTGCTTTTGTTCTCACACACGTTAGTATAGCATCAGTTTAAAATGGAGAGTGTATATTTTATGTGTGTGTATATGTGGGTGTGGTATTGTATGCAGGTAGGTAAATAGATTTCCTTTAACCCAACTCCCATCTGTTCATATAAATTTTGTGTTTATTCGGGTGCATTTCCACTGCGGCGCACATTCAGCTCTAGCCGCAGTCGCAGTCGTTGTCGCTTACATTGAGTGGCTATGTGACCTTGTATACTCACACACACAGACACACACACACACACACGTACATATACAAATACTTATATGCATATACATAGAAACGCATTTGTCCACAAATGCAGAGCTAGGCAGGACTTGGCTATTGTTGTTGTTGTTGTTGTTGTTGTTGTTGGTGTTGGTGTTGTGCGTCCCACTGGCTTTGGGCTTCATTTATGCGGATCAAATAATGTTGCCCGAGTCGGTTAACCACACAGCATTTGAGTGCAACAAATACAGGGACACATACGCACACATACAAACACTGCGTTGCCAGCTTAGCTAAAACTATTTTTCCGTTTAAATAATTTTCAGTTGGTTCGCTGTGACTGAGCTTCAGTTATGCGCCATAGCTTTGGCTGGTATAATATTTTTTTCTGTTTTGTTTTTATGTCGATTGAATTAAAATTCCTTTTGCCAAGTTTAGCATTGAGTTGAATAAATATCAAAAAAAAAAAGAAAAGAAAAAAGAAAATGAATATAAAAAAAAGTTACCACGCAATTTATTGCCATCAACTTTTGCAACGACTTAAAAAGTTTGTTTTTCCACTGTTTTTTCACCCAAACCAAAACTGAAACCCAAGAACCAGTACTGAAACCCAAAATTGAAACCTTAAATCGAAAAATACCCAAAATCAAATACGTATGGCATCACCCCTTTTGGCCAATTTCATTTCACGTCTGCAGCTTTTGTATTTTCACACAAATTGGTTTCTCATTCTGCTTGAATTCATGCACAAACTGTAGAGTACAGTCCTGTCAGGTGCCATACAGGCACGCACACACATAAACACACATACTAGAGATGCATACACCTATATAAGTGCTGGCTCTCAGGCTACTTGACTTGTTATCTGCACTTAGCTGATCAGCCAAGCAGCCAACTTACACTTGTTGGCACTCAAGCAACACACACACAGCGCAATCTCTTTCTATTCCCTACTAACTGTCAAAGTAAGGCGTGGCACAATATCGTATGCTGCTGTCACGCTTATAAGCAAACCCTAAGGCACACTTTATTTGTGTCGAAAAGAAATTGTGATTCTTACAACCAGACAATCGAGGCTATCGATGCGTATACGCAATGCAATACAATGCACCGCAAGTCTGTGACAACAAGCAAGTATTGTAGCATACTTTCAGGCAGGGGATAAAAACAATGTTATACATAAGCATATTGTGTCTCGACTTACACAGAGAGCTTACATGGCGAGTTAGTTTCAAGCAGAACTTGTAATGGGAACTGCCACAACTCGATGCAAGCTTCAAGTGCAATCGAATTGGATTTACAAGTTGTTGCATTTTGATGCACTCGCTTGTTGCATGCATGCAAATGAAATTAATATATACATTCATATATATATACCTATGCAAATACAAACACACACACGCAAAAATGTATATATATACATACTGAACCGGATATTAAATTAAATATAAACCCAACAACGAATAACATCAACTTGCTATTTCTATTTAAATTTCGAATCGGAGGCACATAGCTGCACGTTCGAGATAAAAATATATATGCACATACACACACATATATATATATATATATATATATATATATACATATGTATAGCAAAAGAGGTGTACGTGTGCAGCTGTCAAGGGAATTGCTATTGCTGGCTATGTGGGCGTGGCAAGCAAACATATTGCAGTCAGTATTAGGCAACAGCTCAGGCGTACGCCAACGGAAGCAAGTGTGTGTGTCTGTGTGTTTGTATACTTGTATATATTTCAATAAATGAATGAAAGGTTGATGGTGCGTATGTATGTCTGTCGTTCGTCTGTACATGTGAGTTAGTGTCAAGTCAGGGACATTTAGTAATTCCACAGGCATATCAAGGACAACGTACTCATAAATACCAAAGGCAAATGCCGCTCAGAAACAACAGCAACAAAAATTACAACAACAATAGCAACAGCAACAAAAACTGCACTCTTTCTATCACTTCGTTGTCTATCTAATTGTCTGACTGTCTTTTCTGTCCTTTATTTTTGCCTTTTCTATTCTCATTTTTTTGTTTTTCCATCTGTTTGTCATTTCATCTGTGTGTGTGTGTGTGTGTTGGTGTGTTTGTGTGTGTGTGTGTGTGTGTATGTATGGAATTTTTAACTTCATTATCAAGGCACTGGCTAGCACTTGACGCTACGCATTGCTGCTCATCATCACTGCTCATCTCTGTGTCCTCGACACTTGATCGTCCTTGTCATTGTCTCTGGGCGCATTGCTCAACATCTTTGGCACTGCGTCAACCAAACAACTACACGTCTCCACGTCCCTATCGTCCCTATATACTTCTTTAGCTATTCGTCTTCAGCTACATCTCCTATTCCAGCAAAACGCGCACTGGTATGCATACCTAATGCCCAATGATGTGCACGCTTGAGACTGAGAGCTCTTGGTGCCACCCACTTGTCATGATATGCGGCGGTAAGGAGGGAGGGAGGGAGGGTAGTCAGTCAGTCTGTCACGTCACTCACTACACTCAGCTTAATAAGGAGTTCAAGTTAGAAGCTCATTTTGAACATTTTAAAGTATTAACTGCTTAACGCACTTTCATTCATTTGCCATATGAAATTAGCCATTAGCTAATTTTGGCTTTAAAATTTTGTTTCCTTTTTGTTGTCGTTGCTATTGTTATTGTTGCTGTTAACCTTGTTTCTTGGCCATAAATTCAGTTGCCTGTCGTCCAATGTTTGTTATTTATTTGACTTAAGCACGTTGCGCCGCGTGGCATACGGTGCTTGCTCTTGGCCAGTGACAACCTTTAAATGAAATGCCACGCCCCATAAAAACGCCTACAAGGCATTGTATACAGCTGTCAGCATTCAAGCGTTACCTAAAACTGAATCAACCAAGCAACCAGCCTACCAACCACTTGTCCAACCTACCAAATGGTCGCCAGCGTCAACAGCCCAGCGAAGCAGCACGCGATTTATAGCGCACCTATAAAGAAAGTTTTGCATTGTATATATGAACGGATATGGACATGGATAGGGATAAAGATACGGATACGGTTAGGGATACGTTTTAGACGAAATATTTTGGACACGTTCTGTGTATCTTAAATTTATAGGGTCTATTTATTTGTGCGTATGTCAATGCCAAGTGTCAGAATGAGCCCAATACAAGCAACCACAACAACAACAATATACTATTCACATACCCACACTTTTCCTCTTATGTGTGTGTGATATTTTTGTGTATGGTTGCGCTGTTTGAAAGTGAAATTTAATTAATTATATTGCTGCCTGCTGCCTGCTGCCTGCTGCAAACCACCATTTCCGCGTAATGTATATAACGCCTTAGTGTATGCAATGATTTATGACCATGATGCCTAGTGGTACAGTTTGGATTTTGCGTTCATTACATACTCTATGAGTCAGTCAGTGTCTGTTTTGGCTTTTGCTTTTCACTCTCAAAACGCTTCTCTTTGTGCAACTTGTGTGTGTTGTGGGGCAACTTCAAAAAGCGCAACATGAGAATTTATTTCGCGCGCATTTGTCTTACCAAAACACTCTCACATGCACCTCATACTCACACCCACACCCACATACACTCATACACAGACACACACTGAGTGGTACTCACTCAGTGTTAACTCCAACCAACATCCACATGGGTCTATTATTAATAGTTCACATCGTTGCCTGCAATATCCTGTCAAATTAATTTCAATTTAATTAAATTTATTTTTCTTATTTTCTTTTTTTTTTTTTTTTGATGTTATTCCTTTTGTTGTTGTTGTTGTTTTGTTGTCTAAAATGGAAAAAGAAACCTAAGCAAAATAAATGAAAATTTCTGTCAAATAAATGTTAAAAAATTGACTCATTGTGGCGTATTCGATGTTGAACTGAAGGCCAAAAGCAATTCAAGTTGTTGTTGTATGTGTGTGTTGTGTGTGTGTGTGTGTGTTACGTAGGGGAAAAGCCATACGAAACAAGCAAAAGAATCACAGCTGCAAAAATATTTGCAAGCATTTGTTTCTCTTTCTCTTACACTTCATGTGTGTGTGGAAGTCTAAGGATGTATATGTATGTGTGTGTGTGTGTGTGTGAATGCTGAAAATTCTCACGCTTGGCACTAAAGTCATTTTTCGCCAATGTTTCGGCGTCGCATGCTTCAAGCCGTTGCTGCCATTGAAATAGTTCAACGCGTTTTTACTGCTGCTTCTGTTGCTACAGTTGCTGTTGTTGTTGTTGTTGTTGTTGTTGCTGTTGCTGTTGCTGTTGCTGTTGCTGCTGTTGTTGTTGCTGATGCCCGAAGCGTTGAAGAGCGCTTTGAAAATGCGCTCATTTATCAATATGTCAGTTGTTGTATAACTATTAATACCTCATACCCCTTTTGCTTTCAAAATCCTCTATACTTCACACACACACACACACACAGAAAGCAGAATGCACGTGTCGTGGCAGTACCCAAAAAACTTAACGCGAAAACTTAGAAAACGTCAAATGCGTTTTAACTAATTTCATGCAATTCATTTTCATTTTCGCATGCATCTTGCTGCCAAGTGTCGTATTTTTTGAAATTAATGCGAAATGCATTAGCATTTAACCCCACACGTATACATATATATATATATATATATATATATATGAAGGAAATATATATATGTTGGCAGTGTTTAATGACCAGCATTCCCAATGGTATAAAAACGAAACAACAGTTCAAAATATTTTGCATGTCAGCCGCATATTAAAGTTAACAGTGCGTATGATTAATGTGTCATATCGCATGCTTTGTGCACTGATGTTTGACATTAAGCATAGGTAAAGAGCGAGCGATATACACAATGTACAGTTAATATGATTAACTGCAATTTATAGAAAGTATATACATAATATATGAACTGAAATCAAAACTATAATTTGTTGCAGTTTTTATATATTTTCCTCTTTATTTTCCATTTTGATTTGTTGTTGCATTGTTTAAATGTTGTTCAAGCTGTGAAATTTATGTATACAACATCGATAGCAATACGATTTATATAGCTAACCATATATCATGCACGATATGAAGAATTGTGGGGGGGAAACATTTCATATAAATCTGTCCACCTTTTTGATATACATATAACTTGGTTAATAGAGCAAACGACCATAATGCAAAGGCAAATGAAATATGTATATGGTTGTTTTTGCTGTTAACGTGGCTCAATGCTTCGGCAAAGGGAGTCTCATATGGGGCATAATTTTGGCATTTCATTTGCATTGCAACAAATGGTGCGGCAAGTGCGATCTATGTGTATGTGTGTGTGTGTGTGTGAAGTGTTGCCTCTTCATACCATTTTTTTTTTAAGTTCTCTTATACAAAATATGAGAATTCTCTTTTGTATATAATTTTTTTTCATTTCTCGTTGTGTCAAGCTCATCTGTGGCACGGCCTTAGTGGAGGGGCGTGGGGCGTGGGGCGTGGGGCATAACGCTGTCATTCATATGACAGCAACAACAACAAAGATATATATATATATATACACATACATATTTATATATATATATATATATATACAAATTATGGCAAATGGGCGCAAATTTTAATGAAATTCAACAACAACAAAAAAAGGCAAATAAAGTGTGCACACGCACAGACAGAGAAGGAGCACAAATGGCTGGAAAGAGAAAGGAAAAAACGATGAGATGTCAACAGTAAAATATTAAAAAAAAAAAAAAGAAAGAAGAAAGGCAATGACAGCCAACAAACAAGGATAGTGGCAGGACGAAGCATGTGCCAAGCCAAACAGTTGCTACAAAAAATAATAATAAGAAGAATAAAAATAATAATAATAAGTAATAATAATAATACTGCAAGCTTTGTATAATAATAATAATGGTAATATTTCAAATTATAATCTACAATTGGCATGTATAAAGTTGTCCCAAAGGAAATCACTTGCAACATTGAAAGATACAAAAGATACAAAACACAATTCAATTGCAATATACAACGCATTAATTCATGGGTTTGTTTGTTATTGCCATTTCCGGTTTGCTATATCCGCTTTTCACGCACTCCAGATGACAGCAACACACACACACACACACATACATACATATATATGAAGCAATGCCAAGCCTGAAATCATTTACATATTTATAAAGTAAAAATATAGTTATTAATAAAAAGAAAACTTTTTAATTATAAATAATCATTTGATATATTCGCGCTGACATTCCATAAAAATTTTCCTGCTGCAAAAGCCAATAAAAATATTTGAATGCAAATTTAATTGCCAGCTAAGAGAATTTAATCAAATTGAAAAAAAAAAATTAAATAAAATGCAAACAGATAAAAAATTTATAAAGAGTATAAAATTTATTTAAAAATAAAATTTTATTAAAAAATAAAATAAATATTTCAATAAATTATTAAATAAATTTATCAAGGCTTAAAATTGAAATAAAAATAATTATGAGCACTTACAGCGTGTACAAATATTAGTATAATTACAGATAAATTCAGTTTAAGTAAAAACTTAACATTAAAATATTATTTTACTTAACTTGGTTACATAATTAAAGTATTTAAAATGAAAATTTAACCTAAATAATATATCAAATACACAGCATAAAGGCAGCAGAAGAGGCAAGCGGAAAATTAACCTTAAGCAATGCTCGTGGCAAGAGAAGAAAGTAGATAGGAAGGAAGTAGATAGAGAGTCATGGAGAAAGAGAAAAAGTACTGGTTAGATACTAGTTGAATACTTGTGGTTAGAAAACGCAGAGAGGGAAAGACAACTATTTTATGAATATGTAGCATATACCTCCATTTTCAGAAGATTAGAACTGAAACTGAATTCGTTTTCGATAAAGGAAATATTGTCAATATTCAGAACAAAATCGGATGCATAACTGAAGTATAAATAATTTAGATTTCTCTTTTTTATCCTGCAGATAATGTTCGTTATTAAGAAAAAGCTTTAACTCTAGTACAATCTGTTAAATAAATATATATATCAAGTATCCCCTTCAATACTTCAATTTATATCTTACTTTTGATTAAAAATTTCCATTAAAATTATTGTTTATTTATCAGCCAAATAAACCATTATTTTAATTGTTAATTGAACTTATTTTTTCGCTGTATTTTATTTTATTTAGAAAGATATAAAATTAAGATGCTAACATTCAAATTGAAACTCAAGTAAATGCTGTGTGAATAAAATGTGAATAAAATGTGAATAATGGGCTTTTATGTACAACCAACAAACGATGTGGAGTTATCATTTTGTTATTGCTCTTAAAATGTGGAACACTTAAAATAAGTAGAATTAAAAACAAACATTTCGAACCAAAAACGAATTTTTCGAAATAAAAAAAGCAACAGCAACACATTAAAAAAAGTACATAAAAGTCAACTTAAAGTAGCCGAAGGCATGAATACTCTTAAATTCTTCTATATAAATTTTGAGTTAAAATTTAATTAAAATTAATAGAAATCTTTTGCTTTAAGTTAGCAGCAAAAGCTAATGCCAAATTGCTGGATGCAAAACAAACTGATTATCAGTATTGAAGGACTCTTTGTTAGTGTATAGAAAATTCAGCAGAGTATGCAAACAAACATGCTACATACTCAACAAGCAAAAATATTTGCTGAAACGCATATTTGCCAGCGTTGAAAATGAAAATGAAAATGAAAATGCAAAAAAAGAAAATATAAAACAAAGAAAGAAACAAAATTGGTTGGCAAACAGCAAGCGGTAATAAAAACATGGCTAAAATCGTTTGGGGAAATCAATTTCCATGGCATAATACGAATTGCAGCAAACAAATCAAAATTACCAAATAGAAATGTTGGCAGCAAGGGTGGCAGCAACACTTGCTGCAGCAGCAGCAGTGGCAGCCACTTGGCACCCTGTGGCGTACTACTGCTGCGCGTCCTTAAGCTGCAATTGCTTAAGCCAATGTTAAAGTTGAGCCACAAATGATACTTTAAGAGTTGCAAGTGGCAACATACGTACGCAACGACACACGCTGCCAGCAGCAACTGTGGCAATTGTGGTTGAGTGGTGAGAGAAGGGAAGAAAGAAAGAGAAAGAGCTGTTGCTGCTGCTTTAGTCAACCTCAATTCACTGTGGTTCAGTTCATGTTGCATTGCGCATCTTCTGAGCCATGCAATGCATTTTAAATTGTTGCCAGCATACTGTGTACCCCCTGCAGTGTTGACCACGTCAATGGTTTTGAGAATTATAGGAGCCGGGGGGGGCAGTGGGGAGTGGGTTGTGGGCACATTGCAACAACAGATTGGCCATTATACGAATATGTCTTCATCTAGAATGTATTTTAATTACCAGCAGGAGCTGCAGGAGATGCAGGAGATGTCTGAAGGTGCCAAACAAATCAATTATAAGCCGAACAGATGCGGGCCTAGTGTCAACTGTTGACCAACTACAACACAGCTGGAATGCAACCACTGTACACGCCCCCTCCCATTTCCCTCTCTTATGCTGTTCAAGCAAATCCCAATGAATGCCACAATGCAAATAATTCACTTTAAGTTCACTTTGACACAGTGGTGCAATGCATCAAAGGATTAACCACTGCGTTTGATATGAATATATACAATGTGGCGCCACCCACATTATTTATGATTATAACTATACACATATACAGCTGTGCATATGTGTGTGGGTATGTGTTATCATAGCTTAAATGTTGACACGTGTGCTAACCCTTTAGGGTCATTAAAGGACTCGTCTTAAGCCACAAACTAATGTGCGTATTAAAATCGTATATTAATGCCAAATATTTGCCAATTGCCAATAAAAAATACAACCAAAATACACCCACACACACACACACACATATACACGAAAAAAGAATAAGGCTAAGAAAGTTTTCAAACAGGCGTTGAGCCACAAAAACTTTTACCAACCTCATCGATGAGCTGATAAGTGGCAATTGAGGCGACACGCGTAGATATATATATATATATATATATGACTTCTAATGTATATATATATATATATATATATGTGTGTGTGTGTGTGGGCTGTGGCATGTGAAGTGGCAAAGTTGAAAAAGTTATTTGCATGTAAATTTGTTGTTAGGATCGCAAATGTAATACAAATCCCAAAGACGAAGGGCACGGCACAAAAAAAAAACACAAGGAAAAGCAATGAAAAGCTGGCAAAACTTTAGACAAAAGTCAAATGGATAAAAATGGGGATGGATAAGACAAACATGACGCCAAAGCAATGATAAAGTAATAAGAAAATGAGAGAGAAGAAAAAATAAAGTGAAAGTGATAGTAGAGAGGGCGTGGCAGGAAGAGGCACTGCCTAATGACTTAGACAAAAGAAGGCAAATGAGAAAAACCAGAGAGTAAGCAAAAGAAAAGTGTTTCAATAAACTCAGACACAATTGAAAACTTTGCAATTGCCACATAGAAAATCCTTTAACATATACACACATATAAACTCAAACACACACACACACACACACACACATATATATATATGTAACATATAAACTGCTTTGTTTAGCTGAACATTACAAAATGTTGGCGCATTATTTCCGTTTCCGCTCAACTGGCAAAATTCATTAAGCTTAACAAAATGGCAGCCAAAAGAGTCACTCAATCCGTCAATCATTCAGCTAGGCAATGCCACAACACTTGAGTTTGACTGCTCTTGCGCTCAATAAAACTTTCATTAACTTCATTTCATTCATCAGATATACAGTTAGCCAAGTTAATACCACATTTACTCAACTTACCAGTTAGCCATACAAACAGTTTGGCCAATTCGTCTGCTACTGTATAGAACTTGTAAGTGTTTTGTAAACATGGCTTATAGAAAATGTCTAGTAATATTTCTTTTTTTAGCTGCAACTTAAGTGCATCAATAAAACCTGCAGCATTGAATAATTCATGATTCAGCCATAACATTATTTTTCAATCTATCATTTTCGCAATAAAATTGCCTCTGCCATAAAATGTCAAGCAGCGCTTTTCATGCTGCAGCAAATGGACGCAGAGTAAATGCAAAAAGCAAATGCCCAAAAAGCATATACTTATTGCCAAAATTCAATGCTCAAGGCTCAATCAACAAATGGCCAATACAAATGTAAATTCAAATCCAAATCGAAATAGAAATCCCAATCCAAATCGTAATCCCTATACCAATCCAAATCCCAATCCCAATCCCTATACCAATCCCAATTACATTTCAATTCAATTTTGTTGCTAACCTCGCACTCGTCAGCTGTAAATTTAATTGAGCATTCAAAGACGCATTGACACGTGCCACAGACACATTGGCCATAGCGGTGAAAAAATTTGTTTTGGCCAAATCCACAGAAACAACATGATTTCCAAGCTCGAATTGCAGTTGGTTAGAGTTCTAGTTAGTAGAGAAAACTGATGCCAAGATTTATACCACAGTTTGTGTTTGTCACTCAACTGTGGAGTAATGTGCAAGGACAACAAGGACAACTTGTTATCGTGGCTGTCTCTTCGCAAGGTCCTTGTTGATTGGCAGTTCAGGTTACACACTGAAAGCAGCAATTGTAGTAGTAGTAGTAGTAGCAGGAGTAAAAGTAGAAACTATCACACAAATATGCTTATCCTGGTAGCATCCTTGTTTCGTTTTACCAACTATTTTGCCACGTTATCATTCCTGGCAATTGCCAAACTGTCAGCAGAAGCAAAGTGTTGTCACAATTGTCTGCAACTGAGTTGCAAGTGCACCCAAATACCGTTACCAAATACCAGTTACAATGGCATTCAAGCAGATACTAAATATTCTTACTTTTTTAACCCGTTTACTTCTATACTGCATTTTCTTTCTCTCTATCTATCTCTCACTTTGCCTATCTACCTCTCCCTCTCTGCATAGTTAGTCAACCCTTCTTTAGGTTTCACTTCAAAAGCATCACGTTTTCTTATAATTATCAACATAATTAAAAGTCGGCTCTCTAGAAATCCCACAGGACCCACTGACTGATTATTACCAAAAAATAAGTTGTGGTATCCTTTGACCCATGTGCATGACCTGGACACTAATTGAATCACGTGCGTGGGTTAAGCAATTGCCAATGAAACTGGTTTAGAGCTGGGATTGGGATTGGTATACGAATACGAATACGAATTTGGATTAGGATTGGGATTGGGATTTAGTTCAATCGCTGACACTTCTAATACTTCTAGTTCTTACATGGACACGCCCATCAGTGTCGCCCCTAAAGGCGCCATTGATGTGCACGCAATGGGACAACAACTTAATCATCATCAACTTGGAATTAGTCACACACCAAGCGCATTATCCTTTTAGCCACGTAGTCATACGCTTCCTGTGTGTGTGTGTGTGTGTGTATGTGACTGTATGTGTGTGCGTGTGCGCGCTGATATACCATTTGCAAGTCCCTTTGATGGCCACGACAATGAAGACACTTGCCAAGACTTCACTCTGTCATGTATCAATCCTCAACCAGTTGCGCCAATCCGATAATTATACCATATGCTATTTGCTGATTGTGCGTGTAAGTGGGTGTGGGCGTGGGCGTGGCTTTGGCTAGGGTATGGTAATTGTGTCTGAATCGTAACATTGAAGCAACATGCATTTAAATTAGTGACATCAACGCTGCTAATTTGTATTGAAACGTGCAACATTTAAAGCTTAGCTCATCAGCTGCATTAGCCGATTAGGTAAAAGGCATACGCATGTTTATGTTTTCTAGTTTGCCGTCTATGTGTGTTTGTGTGTGTGTGTGTGTGTGTGTATGTCCATGTGTGGTACGTTTAAACAATGTGCGTGTGTGTATCTATTTCAAAAATCTAATTGCCCACGTTTGCATACCACGTGCACTGCAGCATTTCCCATTGTTTACCAAAATGTATAATGTCCTTGTTGTTGCTATTGTTGCTGTTATTGTTGCTGTTGTTGTTGGTGTTAGTGTTGCTGTTGCTGTTGGTGTTACTTCTGTTGATTCCATACGATAAGGGGTGTAGTATTGCGCTGCGGTTAAGGGGGTACAATGTTACGAAACATTCAACACAATCCCATTGAAATTTAATTAAGTCACGCAGCATTTCGATTTTCTGCTTCAAATTGAATGTGAATATATATTTATATATATGTATATGAACAAGCAGCTGGTAACAAAATTCACATAATTATATTGAGCGCAGTTTCTGCCATTAATTGGAAATTCTTGTTGGTTAAAAGGATGCCAAAGGGGAGGGCAATTTACATGGGGAACAACCGAAGCAAATAAGCAAACATGGAAAATGTGTTAATAATTAAAGAGTTTTCCTATAACTTAAACATTGATGACGAATGTAAACAAATAGAGACCAAATAAATAACATAAGTAAATAAATAGTATAAACATCTAAATTAATTACATACATTTAACTAAAATATATCTTAAATATAAACTTTAAAGCTTAATGAAACTTCATTTTGTATACGGGAGCTACCGCTTTGCCATCGAAAAAATGTAAAAGGGAGTTCGATTTGGGCAATATTAAAAAGTGTGTAGAAGGTATAGTGATTCAAATAAGTCCCTATAGAGTATATATATATATTCTTGAACAGGACTTACTGAATCGATCTAGCCATATCCAGCTGCTGTCCATCAGTTGTAGTGATGATTTTGGAGGTTCTGATGAGGCTCACAAGTGGCTGATAAGCGACTGTATACTGTAGAGGGGTACTCGAAGCCGGATACGCCCAACTATAAGTTTCTAACATGTTCTATTAAATTATTTGTAATAGTCCTTTGAAAGCAAATAAGCTTTGGTAACTCTTAATGCACACTTAAGCTACTTTAAAACAAACAGGTACCAAGGCTTAAATAGTTTCTATAGAAAATGGAAAAATAATCCTTATAAAATGAATAATTTATTATAATACTATATAGGTACTTCAATTAGTGCCGAATTCTATATAAACTTACAATTTAAGAGCAGCAGCTATAACTTGTTCATATTTTCTATTTATGCATAGAAAACTTATATGAAGGTCCTTTGAAAAGTATTTATAGGTTATGTTGAGTGCTGTTGTTGTCCAACTATATATAATTTTATACATATATATATATCACAGATCGATATGCAATTTATATATTCAATATTGCATGGACAATAGAAAATGCATTAGATGCACTTTTTGAATAATATTTTGTGCATATTTATGCAATTTCAAAGTCCGTTGCATCTGTTTAACCCTTTCCTTTTTTTTATGATTGTGTATGTTGTGCACAACAGCAACAACAACAACACCATCAACAACAACAACGACA
Source organism: Zygothrica quintamaculata (assembly GCA_037044455.1). Classification (NCBI taxonomy): domain Eukaryota; kingdom Metazoa; phylum Arthropoda; class Insecta; order Diptera; family Drosophilidae; genus Zygothrica; species Zygothrica quintamaculata. Next base: position 259,963 of record JBAMBS010001085.1, read on the forward strand.
GCAACAATTGCAGCTTTAATAGCATTGTTACCTAGGAGAACAATATGCAAGCTAAATTTCAAATTGTGTATGAGATTGGAGTGCAAGTGCAGGAGCTGGAAATGGAGGTGGAAATGGAAATGGTATACACCTGGGCAAGCAAAAGGCTTCTGGCCTTATGCCTTGTTAGCTGTTTCAGTTGAATGTTGTTGCCGTATGTCGCATGTTTGTCAGGGAGCCCAGGGAACCGTAAGACATTTTCCTGTTTGCCTTTGGCACGTGCATTGCATGGAAATCAAGCTAGACTACTGCAACAACTATACTAGGTATATAAAAAAAAAAGTATATGAAAAAAACAAGGAGCTTGTACCATATGCAATGCAGCAGCGATGTATGCCAGTATGGAAATATATATATATATATATATATACTTACTTGTTTTCCTTTTAGCATTTCAGCGCATTTGTGCCATGTTCTTTTATGCAATTTACCTACAGTCGACTCGTTATTTTATTGTTTACCTGTACATAGAGCAAACATAAGTAGAACATAAATTTCTTGCACTGGATACTTGGCAACTGCATTTGCTTTTGTTGACAATTTAGGGGTCTACCTCCTTCGACCTACCCACTATTCCTATCCCTATACAATTGTATATTTTTCTTTATATATATAAAAAATACTCTTAAGTTACTCTTAAGTACAAGAGACTGTCGGCACTTAGCAGCAGTTAATGTACATTTGGTAAATATAATTTAACCTGTCGTTAAGTGCAAAATATATACTTGTAACAATTGAAATGTTTTCTGTGTTGACTTCAATTATAGCAGAAGCAATAAGCCAACTGGTAATTGCCGATTGCCAATTGCCAATTGCCAATTGCCAATGCCAATTGGACTAATCAACTAAATACATTTGAAGTGGGCAAAATACTCTGGCTGGGACACATGTGTAAACGAAATTTGAGTGAATCGAAAAGCTAAAAATGTTTATTTCGATACATATACTCATCGTGTACTCTATACTTATACATATACATACATATACAAGTGAAAAATTATTTTTGTATGGGTGGAAAATGTCTGCTTAAGAGCTTAAGTGAAATTACACTTGAAGCGCACAGCAATTTCATCCACAAAATGCACAATGTGCAAAAGAAGCCAAAAATCTGAAGCAGAAGATGAAGTGGAAATGAAAGAGTAGATCGGAAAAGGGAGTGTAAAGTGTGCTAAAAGAGGCGTGTCAGTGCTAAAATGCCCGCTAAAAGCTTTTGGGCCCCACTCAAATGAGGAAAATTTTCGAAAATTCTAAAGTGACATTGCGATAATCGCGTAATCGATGAAGTCTGTCATTATCATGAGATGCTGACATTGGCGCTGCTGCTCTTGTTGTTGTTGCTGTTGTTGTTGTTGTTGCTGTTGCCAATTCTAACACTGCCAAAGGCGAGTCAATAAGTAAAATTTTCAATGAGAAAATGTCGAGGCAGGGCAACAAAAAACACTTAGGCAACGACAGCGGGACAAAAATGTTTTTGAAAAGTGTCGCGAGTATAAATTTCGGGTATAAGAATATAAGAAGGAGAATGATGTTGGATGTTCCTTACATACATACATACATACATACACACAGTTCAGTTCAGTTTAGTTCCGTTCAGTTTAGTTGATGCTCGACTCTGTCACGTTGCTTGTTGAAACAAAAACAAAGGGAGAGTATCTGTAGTAGATTTACCAAAAACTTGAAACTCTGATTTGATGATGAAACAGGCAGGATGAAGGGTAAAAGGGCAAGAGGGTAGCAGGGCAGCAGGCAGATTCAATTTGACAGTTGCAAGAATTCAATTTTCTTGTCATCATGTTGCGGATTAGTTTCGTGCTTGTCCAGGCCAGCAAGCAGCCAACATAAAAAGAGTGAGAGAGTGGGAGACAGAGTGTGTAGTAGAATATAAGGCCAGAAGAGACAGTGCACGGACAGCCCAACAGCACAGTTGGACATCATTTGCAAAGTGTAAGTGCAACAGAGCAGCCGTTAGACAACAGACAGCAGACAACAGACAGTCGACAAAAGACGTTCAACAAAAGACAGTAGACAGCAGACAGTCCGCAGTCCACAGTCCGTAGTCCACAGTCGACAGTCGACAGCAACTAACCAATGCACACGCACAAATGAGAAAAGTTGCAAGTTCTGAAAACTGTAAAAAAAAAAGTTTCCCCAGCTGCTTCTGTTGCAGATCGACAAGGGATTGGGCCATAACAGCAGCATACACCAACTACGTATAGAGCCTGCATTTTTGGCCAGAATGTACAGAATGTTCGGCTGCCTCAACGGTCCGTGAACAAATAACAAAGTTTGTGGCCAAGTCATGTGCGTGTGGCATTGAAATTGACGAGCGAGGTGAAGCTGTAGCTGTTTGCAGCTGCAACTCCAACTTCAAACTGCAACTGCAACTGAAACAGAGACGAAACATTTGAGAAACTTTTAAATTGCATGCCTGAAATCAGCTTTTGCCAATATAAGCCAAAATCGCTTACAACAAAAACTTAAACTAATGGCAAATGATATGCAGAAAGAAAAGAGATGCAAATTGAATTTGCAGCTTATAAGTTGCTGCCACAAGTAAAATGAGGCAAGTAAGATAAATTTAAGTCTATTATATGAGCAAACACTTAACGGCTCTTCATAATTTTTAGCCATTTTTAACAAGTTAACAGATTTATCATAATATTTACTTAAAAGCTTTGTAAATTTATATTTAAATTATATACGATTAAAATGTTTAACCTGCTGTTTACTTGTTTGTTTGTTTGTTTGTTCATTATCATTCGTATCACTTTGTTACTGTCATTATCAGTGTTCCTTTTGTTGCTGGCATTCTTATGCTATCAAGTTGCTAGACATTTGCCTTTCACTTTATATCAAAATTGTATTTGTGGTCAATTTTAGGGCTGTCTGTGCATGAAATGAAAATTGTGTATATCAATTAGGCTATTCATTTTGGCCATGTCAACGACAGTCGGTAACATTGGTATTGGTATCTGTGTCCGGTTCAGTTGCACTTTGGGCAGCCACAAGCTGTCGTCAACAGCAGCAACTGAAACAACAACAACAACAACAACAACAGCAATTTTCATAACAACAGAGTTGCCTTTAAGTTAACTTTGAATCTCAACACTAATTTGTCACATCTACATTCATTTAACAAAAGCAACAAAAGCAACAAAAACATAAACATAAACATAAAATATGAAATGTCAACTGGAATGACTTATAGACTCAAACGAACGGGTGATCAATCAGGCAACCAACGGGCTAACTACTTAAATACTTAATATACCAAAAACAATAAGAAAACAACAACAATAAGAACAACAGCAAGCACAACTATAAGAAATACTAAAGCAACAAACAACAGACAACAGACAAAGCCATGACAAAGAATGAAATACAATTTGCTGCCTACGGTTGAAGTTGCTTCAGCTTCCTTTTGGTTACAGCTCTTCCTGTTCCTTCTGCTTCTAGTTCTGCTATTGCCGTCTACTCCTCCTACTGCTTTTCTTTTTTACTGTATGCCCCTTTTGTAGTCGTATTTGTTGAGTATGGCCTGAATGCTATGGTTCAGCTGCTTGATGGATTACAGCCAAAAGGCGGCAGCTTCTCGGCAATTTGTAGGTGTGGTTCAAAGCGGTAGTTGGGAGGAAGGTTTAGGTGTTAGGCGGTAGCAGCAGCAGCTGCACGATTAGGCTTTTGTTTGGCTCCTTGTCAAATTTCTATGGCCACACCCCCAACTCCCCAACAACAGAAGAAAAAAAAAAAAACGCCTCCTTAGCTTTAGCTTTTGTATCTGTATCTGCGGCAAAGTGATTTGAACACCCCAAAGGATTCGAAAATACGTTTAATGAAGTGAAGGGTTAAATTTGCCAAAGGGCTGGTCTAACACCATTGCCAAATAGAATCAGCTTACATACAATACAAACACACACTCACCCACAAAAGTGCTGGAACATGAGATACAAAAAGAAAAGCAAAAGACATAAAGGAGATGAAAATCTCATCCTTTTATACTGTTCAATTGCAAGAGGAATAAAAAAGTAAAAAATAGTATTGAAAAATTGGGACTAGCTTAAGATGGCTTAAAGCCAAAGAGCTAAAGAGCGCAACTCTTGCCAATTACTCGTTGATGCCTTTGTTTGACCTTCACACACGAATTCCGCATTCCGTTTATACGTACGCGAAGGCCGCGTCAATTTGTGCCACCATAAATGGTCAAACGGGCAAGTGGCATGCGGCAAGTGGCAAGTGGCAAGTGGAAACGAGTAAAGGCCCACATAGGCAACATAATCATTTATCATAATAAATGGCATTTCTCAAGTGGCGTATGTGATTGAGCCAAATCCCAATCCCAACCCAAAAAACCTGCTTAAAAAATCAAGGCCAAATCCAAGCACAAGCTCTGACCAATCCACCAACATTGCCATACCCACACGATGCCCCATAAATCTCATTGCCTAGGCAAAAGTTGCGGATATGCGAAACGGCAACGGCAATGGCAACAGCAATCGCAACAGCAATGGTAACAGCAATGGCAAATGGCATAGGGCAACGGAGAGGGAATAAGGGGAACAGCAATGGTAATGGCAATGGCAACCATTTGTCTAATTTTAATGGGCATGCTAATAGAGCCATTGGCTTGTCGACCGGTCACCACTGGTTTTGGTCTGTTCTGGTCTCAAAAAAAAAAAAAAACACCTGGCCCTAAACTTCTATTCGGAACAGCTACAACATAGAATACACGGTGGGTCAGCTTAGGCCAGTCTTCTTTTAATTTATGTGAGGCCGAAAACTTTTTGGCTCATTAAATACTTCAAAATGTTAAATGACTTACGAGCCGACTGCCCTAAAGGAGCCGCAACGAAATGTTGCAAACGATTGACTGCCGTCTGGAACGTGCCACATCTAACCCATGCTCTTCATCTTTTACAGTCTTTTCTTTCCCTTTTCCACCGCTTTTCCTACTGCTCTATCACATCCAAATGCGGTAGTCATTGCATCATCATTTACCGAATTGCCATTACGTGCGGCATTATCAACATCTACAAATTCTAGACGAAATGGCAATCTCGGCCAGTCGAAGCCACAGCATTGATGAGCTGAATGAGTTTGGAAAGTAACATTTCAGTTGACTTTTTAATGGTCTACCTGTCTGTTATGCTCTATTAAAGGATATTACAAAACTCCCATAAAATTGTATCCCTTTAAAATGGTCAATAGTATTTGCCCATCAACTGCTACTAGCCACATTAACAACAGCCAATGATTGCAATAGCTGTTGGTCAACATAAATCTTTATAGAAATAATCGGTATACAAGTAAGTGTAAAATAAGTAGAAGAATTTTGGAACAGCTGCAGCATGTAGCATGTAGCATGTTACCTGTCAATTTGTTCAACAGAAACAACACTACGTGTTCTATCGTAGCATATGAAAAGGACACGAAAACTTTTTGCTCCTTGCTGCCTGCTATGTGTATGGTATAATGCCTTTGGAGTAACCCACAGGTGGATTCCTTTGCATCCATTTCGTATCATATAACATTCGTATAAAGTTAGGCAGTTCTGCTCTCTTTATAGGTCACGTCGTACAACTAGATGTGTGTGTCCTTTTTTCTTAGTTTTGGTATAAAAATTTGCTGCATGCAATCCTTGCAAGGTTCATTTTATTACTATTAAAGCTGTATATACATTTTTTATACTGATTGGTCAAGTTTAATACCAATATACTATATATTTTGAATATCGCTGAACTAAACATAAATAGATCTAAATTTAATATCCTAAGCTAAGCTTAACTTGGAACAGAAGAGAAACACAAATAATACTATGAAAATATTAAGTATACGCAACATAAATTTCTAGCAAGCACAGCGAAACTTACTGCTTATATTTAATATATGAACTTGTTTAGTTTAAGCCGTTGACTAAATATAACTTTAGCTTAGTTAATCAAGCTGTAAACAGTAGTTCTTAATACCTATTTTTTATATAATTTCTGCTAGAGTATTAATATTTCAATCTTATTTCGATTTCATTGGTATTGGTGTATCTAAAATGTAGGCGGATAGCTGACAAAACAGAACTCATTTATATACTGTTATCACATCACCTGACATCGAGTCAATGACAGTTTTATGTTTGCAGCTAACATGCCCCCAGGGATAAGCGGCAAACTTATTTGCAACTCGCAGCTAGTCCACGTTACGGCGGAGTCAGTCAGTCAATCTACCAGTCAGTCAGTCAGTCACTCAGTCAAACTATCAGCTAATCAGTCAGTCAGTCAGTCATTCATTTATACGGAAATATCCAATTCAATCATGACAGCTAGCCACACACACACACACACACACATAATAGAACAGCAGCAGCACCAGCAGCAGCAGCAACTCGGTACAGTAAAGTTGGCCAACACGGACAGCACACACACCCATACATATATACATCTATGCTGAACGCATGCAAGTGCGATTATAAATATTTATGAGTGTACTCAAAACATGGGCATGAACACTCAAATGCTATTATACACATACCAACCTTTGACCCCACACACAGCACCTAACCCTTCGCCCCTACCCCCTTTTTATAAGCTGCTCTCAATGCAATAGCATATGCATTTTAATACATTTATTACACCTGAACGAACGCAAATGAAAACGTGGTAATAGCGTTTATTTAGAAATAAACTCATGCAGCGTATGCAAAGGTTGTGGGGAGCGGGGTTTGCGGAAGCAGTTAAGCAAAAGGAGCAACAGCTACAAAACACTTACACACACACACACACGTATATGCTTAGTAGTACGCTTCCGGGAAATTTAATTTAAAACGCAAACCCAAAATTTCTGTTGAACCTCAATCAACGTTACAGCATTTTACAGCAGGACTAACCCAATCCTCGGGATGTCCATTATTCGTTATGGCAACCATTGCATCTAATTGTAAGTGTGTGTGAGTATGTGTAAGTGTGTGTGTGTGTATTGTGTGTATATAGTGTGTCAAAAAAGTATGTGCTGCCTTCTGCTTTTTTGCTGGAATTCAACGCTAACGCGAAAGCCAAAGCCAAAGCCAAAAGCCGAAACCTAAACCGGAACCAGGACACTCCCAGGCTCAACCGCTGACCGACCAATGCTGACACCGCCTGGGCAGTTAATGCAGTTGCTGGGTGTTACTGCTTTTTACTACTGATGCACAGAATAATTGCTGTTGTTGCTGTTGCTGTTGTTGATGTTGGACCAACAGCAGCAGTAACAAAAAGTTTTCTCTGTTTTTATTAGTTTCTTCTGTGGCGCGGCTGCATTTTGCTTTTGCCGCTGATTGTTGTGCTGTAAATTGCATTTGTGGTCAACAAAGTGCAACTGCCAGCAGAACAACAGCAACACTAACAACAACAACAACAACAGCAACAACAATAGCAACAACAACAGCATAAAAAGCCTTTATTTTGTTCAGTTTTGTTTCGTTTTGTTTGAAATATTTCGTTTGTTTTTACTTCTCATTTTCATTTTGTTGTTTGTTTTATTTAAATTGCCATTAGCTGTGCTCGTCTACCTGTGCCATCATTTCCTTCCTTTTTCTATCTCCCTCTCTCTCGCTCACACTGTTTGTGTATGTGTGTTTGTCTGGCAATTTGAAGAACCACAGCTTTAGGGTTACCATTACATCTGCACCCACACACAAACATAGCTTCTAATTCTACTCCAACTGTGCCTTAGTATTTTGAGATTTTTGTGCTCAATAATTTTCACATTTTTCCAACTTGTTTTCTTTTTTATTTTTCCTTCTAGCATGCACTAAATATTAAACAGTTTTCTTTCCATCTATCTATCTATCTAACTGTGTATCGCCAGGTGTTTTTTTTTTATATTTTTTTATAACTATTTTTTCTGCATTGCTCTTCGAATGCTCACATTGCATTCCTTTAATTTCTGTTCATTTTTCCACCCACCCCTCCCCCGCCCTCTTTATTTTTCTTTTCTGAGTTTGTTTTTAATTAAAACAACAATGTGCTGCCCCACTCGGTGCATCCTCTATTACCTATACTCTATATTCTGATCGATGCTAACCGACACTCCGTACCTCACACACATATACACACAAATATATAGACACTATTATTGTATTGCCTGGCCAGTCAAGAATTGGTCTTACTCTTTTTGTTGTTGCTGTTGTTGTTGGTGTTGTTGTTGTTGAGTTTTTTCTCTCTTTTTGTGCTTTTTGTTATTGGCGCTTACAATTTCATTTCACTCCTTTTGTGCTCTTTTCCGAATTGTTGCCATTGCCCTTTTGTCCCCTACTCTTACCCTCATTCTCTGTGTCTGCCTGTGTCTGCCTGTGTGTGCCTGTGTGTGTGTGTGTGTATGTTTGTGTGAAAAGTGATAAGTGAAATATGCTTTTCAGTTTTCAATTTAGCCGCTCAATGCAATTCCAATTGGATATTGGCATTGGATAACGAGTAACAATCCGTCTCTCTCTCTCTCTCTCTCTCTCTATCAACCTCCAACCTTAGCCATGTTAAAGTTTTGTTCCCTATTTAAAATAAGTTTAGTGGCGAGGGGGTGGAGGGGGGAAACCTGGGAAATGTCGACATGCAGCAGCCACTCTATAATTGTTATATTGCTGCTTAGATTTACAAAATCAAAAGCCATTGTCTAATTTTGAAAGCATTTTAAACACAGCCTTGTTCCAGCACAGACTATATATATATATATATATATATATAGATCATATATATATATAAGATATATATATATACGCATTGCATATATAGAGTGTAGTATAGCTGTTTTCATATGTAAGACATGTGGTGCATGTGGTTGCATGTGGGTGCATGTGGGTGCATGTGGTGCCTTAGGTTCAGTCCGCTGAACTCGTTAGCTATTCCGTTGCTCCCATTGGGAGGCAATTTAGAATTTGCCTCACGTCGCGGCAATGTGGACACGCAACCAGACGGACAGCTGTGGTAGCACTTGACACTCATTGTACGGCGACCCGCCCACCTGTCAGTTCACTATTTTTAATGCCTTTGACTCTGCCACTGCCACGTGAATAGTGGGCGTTACGAAGGCGTGCAGCAAACATTTGCCAAGTCAACAGAGGTCGACTTTGCAAGCAAATCTCATACCAGCTCCATGCACTGTGTGCCAGCCTTATATTTATCTAGTTAACTCGGAAAATAAACAATTATTATTGTTATTGAATATGGTAATAAATGATATTGAATTAATAAATTGTTTCTAGCTTGCTTTATATTTGAAAGTAATTTCAATATGATTGTCACACTGTGCGGTTAAGCCAGCAATAAAGTAGAGTTCGTAGCAAAGCCAAAGGCAATGAGAAATGAGAAAGAGTGCAACAGGCACTGCAGTGCAGCACAGACACACACATAGATGCACACGCAGACACACAAATGCTGCATATTTTGTGGCAGCGACATTTCAGTTGCCACAATGAGAGATTCATACGAAATAGACTGTGCAATTTGGTGGCAGAAATAATGCTGCCACACAGCACAACGGCGAATAGTTGTAGTGGGTGTTGGGTGGTTGTTGGCTGGTTGCTACAGCTATAAGCGTACTGAATGGGTGGGTCAGAGCATGAGATCGTGTCTGAGCCACATTGCTGTACGCTACTGAAAGACGTGTCGTACATTTACTGGAACATGCCTCATTTGTGTTAATTTGCAAATGTAGCCAGGACCAATGACTTGGTAATGGGATACCTGGCCGTAACCAAAACCAAAGTAGACTTGTTCTAAATGCCAGATAAAATAGAGTTAAGATTGTGTGAGTGTATAGAATAGAAATCATATGACAAGCATTTATCATCAAGTAAACATAGTTATTCGTATCGAAAATTTTATATATATATATGTACATTTCTAAGTTTTTTTTTACTATCATTTAAAAAAGCTAAATTTCCAGTATACAGAAAAAAAATTTAAAAAAAAAAAACTCAAAAGAATTGTTTAAAAAAAATAAGAGCAACAATTAGAAACTTAAAACATGTCTTATAAAAAACTGCTGTTCGTGTGCATGGGTAAGTCCATATCGATATATATATATATATATATAGAATATGCTGTGCCAAAGATTAGTATACTATATCTGTGTTGCAGGCAATTCTTGCAGCTCGCCTATGGCAGAGTCGATTATGCAAAATCTAATGGCCAAGACCAGTCTCTACTGGGAAGTAGACAGTGCAGCATTGCGCGCTTGGAACATTGGCAGGCGTCCACATAAACGCTGCTTGCGTACACTCCGGGAACATGGACTACGTTCGGATCATTTTTGTCGGATAGTGAGCATAATTTACATATAGTTTAAACTGATTATATATATATATTATTTATAAATAGTTAACAGTGCAAGATTTCTTTTATTATGATTATATCGTAGCCATGAATAATCATGTGCACAAGGAATTATTACTTTGGATGAATGTCAATCATGTTTGTGGCGTCTCAAAGGTTTTAATGCTTGGGTCATTCGGTGTGAATGGATCAAATGTGCCTGTTATAGACTTATCTCCGGTAATATTATATTTTCATATTATATTTCGTTTTTTAATTAAGTTAATCTAATTTCATATCATTTAAATAGACGCGCAAGTTGAAAGTATTTCGAGCAGCATATTTTCAGATAAAAGAATGTTGCAAGCAATTGATCATTAGCCAACAGGTTAGTATTGTACGGTATGACTTGCCTAGTACAGACGATGATGAAGTTGGTATGGATTTAACGGCTGAAGAGGTGCGAATTATGGAAGAGGAACAGGAGAGACAAATGATGCAACGTCAAAAAAGTAAACTGGCTAAGAAACGAGTTCTACAACATCATGAACATCATCATAATCATCAAAATCATCAAAATCATCAAAATCATCAAAATCATCAAAATGATGAAAATCATCAAAATCATCATCATCAGGAAGAGCATCAGCAATATTTCGAGCTAGAAAATGACCAAAATAACTTAACTAACTCGCTGGAATCGACTCAAAGTAGTAACTCACTTAAGGAGCCAGATGATAATTTTTATGCATTAACTAACTCAATGTCAACCTCATGTACCGCATCCAAATGCCACAAACATAAGCTCTGCCAGACATGTGGTAATAGATTTTTATCATCACTTTGAGTTAGTTTCATAAGCGAAATATTAATCGATTTTACCTTTGAACCCTGCGCCTATACATTGAATTTGCATATTGTTGTGATAATTTTTTTTAAATTAAATTAAATAATATATTGACGTATGTCCAGGAGACATCAATCTTCTACTAATTGGCTTATAAGCTTGGCTATAAAGAACCACTAGCCATTTACAGCTAGCACTGTTCAAATTGTGCCATCACATTAGGTTGCAGTTAGCTGCTGGTTGTGGCACAGTTCTATGCCGGAGACATTCACCATAGCCATGTCTAACGTCGGATTGGGGCCTAGATACGAGGCTCAGGCAAGTGGTAATGGCTCCGTGCTGGACAATGTAAGTTTTACTTACATTTCATATACTTTTTTAACTAATCAAAAATGCTTCTATTAGGTACTGCCGGATATAGCACATCTCGTTAATCCGTATTGGAGTCGCTTTGCCCCAATGGATCCTACAATGAGCAAAATTCTAGGTCTATTCACATTGATTATCCTCATCATTTCCTGCTGTGGCAATGGTGTTGTTGTCTATATCTTTGGTGGCACCAAATCATTGCGTACACCCGCCAATCTTCTTGTGCTTAATCTAGCTTTTTCCGACTTTTGCATGATGGCCTCACAGTCCCCCATTATGCTGGTCAACTTCTACTATGAGACATGGATATTGGGTCCATTGTGGTGCGATATTTATGCTGTATGTGGCTCTATGTTTGGCTGTGTATCCATTTGGTCCATGTGCATGATAGCCTTTGATCGTTACAATGTCATTGTAAAGGGTATCAATGGTACACCGATGACCATTAAGTTGGCCATAATGAAAATACTTTTCATCTGGCTAATGGCAACGTTTTGGACAATTATGCCACTTATTGGCTGGAGTGCCTATGTACCCGAAGGCAATCTAACCGCTTGCAGCATTGACTACATGACTAGGAAATGGAATCCACGCTCCTATCTTATAACCTATTCGATATTTGTGTATTATGTGCCATTATTTATGATCTGTCATTCTTATTGGTTTATTATAGCCGTAAGTCAATCCGTAATATACCGGCTCTTATATAATATATACATTATTACTCCATCTAGGCTGTTGCTGCTCATGAGAAGGCCATGCGGGAGCAGGCGAAAAAGATGAATGTCAAGTCCTTGCGCAGCTCCGAGGATTGTGACAAAAGTGCCGAAGGCAAACTAGCTAAGGTGGCTCTCACAACCATATCGCTTTGGTTCATGGCCTGGACACCCTATTTGGTCATCTGCTATTTTGGCTTATTTAAAATTGAGGGTCTTACCCCATTGACTACCATTTGGGGCGCCACATTTGCCAAAACCAGTGCTGTCTATAATCCCATTGTCTATGGCATAAGGTGAGTGTTGCATAACAACGGCTAAAGATTAAAAATTTTAATGAAAACCACTGCTTAGTCATCCCAAGTATCGTGTGGTGCTCAAGGAGAAGGTAATTTAAGTATTCTCTCTATGTTATCCACAGTTTTCATATGCTTTCCTTACAGTGCCCCATATGTGTTTGTGGCAATACAGATGAGCCCAAACCAGATGCGCCACCTGCCGATACAGAAACCACTTCAGAGGCCGAGTCCAAGGCTTAGAAGTATTACATAATATAAAACTGTCTACAAAAGGCACAGAAATATTAAAAAAATTTATATATATATATTTATGCAATTATCAAAAGATGATACAAAAATATACAAAAAACAGGTTTGCAAACCAAAACAATATTTTAATTGGAATATATTTGAATATATTGTAAAGAAAGTCGAATTAGTCAAGACAAAAACCATTTCCAGTACAGATCGTAATTCGACCTGAAAGTTCTCTGCTTAATTTTGACTCTAAATATTTTTATTAATATTATTTTCTGTAAGTTTTTATTATAATTTCTTAATTTAACCAATTTGTTTAATGATTTTTACCTGATTTTAAATGAAGTTTAAAAGTTTTGTAATTATTATAATTATTATTATTTTTGTTTTCTTTTTTGTTTCGTTATTTTTTGCCGAATGGCACCAAGTCAAGGCATCATTTCAACTCGTTTGAGGGTTCAACATTCTGTGCACTTGAAGTCAATGCCAATGCCTTTAGCTCCTGTTTTGTTTCATCTTTGTTGGTATACATTTTCAGGATGTAAATGTCGCTATTTGCTTTGACTGTTTTTGCTTTGCTTCTAAAGATGATAATTACACAGTTACTCGTACAGCCTCTGAACCCTCACAGCCTCCGAAATCACAGCCCGCACATTTGTACTAATGAGCACAGCGCGTTATATACACACACATACATACATACACACATGAATTGACATACTCCATGAAAATTCTAATTAGAATACAACAAAGCAACAAGCAATGCTAAAATTTTTGCCCGTCAGCAATTTTTGGGGCAAGAACTTCATCAGATTGCTGCTGACAAAGCCACTCAACTCGATGATTTTATCATGGAAATTCATCAACTTAAAGTTGCCCAAGCACCTAACAAATCAATCTTCAAACAGCACAAAGTACTTCAAGTTCTTCAAGTCCTTCAAGCTGCACCCAAACCAACAGCTGCAACTATACATTTCCGTTTCAAATCCTGTTCCTATCTGGCAAAACAAAGAGAATATCTTTTCTGGTATTTATTAGATAATATACTGGAGGCTATTTTTGCCTTCAAGTCAAGTCTCATATCTTTGTTGTTTAATCGTTGTAAATAAAATAGAAAAAGAAAATACGCAAAAGAAAAACTTTTTACAACATAAATAAATAGCAACTGAAGAGCATCAGTTGAAGTTGCACGCAATCTATTCTCACCAGAATAGAGTTGGACGTGATGCGCCTGATTTGGCCCACTCTTGTCCTGCAATTTCACCAATCGCAGCCATAGCTATAGCCACTAGACCACCAACACATTTCTCATATTGTCCTATATTGCCATTTTTTGTCAGTTTTTCTTCACAAGTTTTTAAGCCCACTTGAAGTGTGGCCAAAACCTCCGCACCTGCCTCCTGAGCTTCATTTGTTGCTGGCAATTTCTGAGCAATAACAAGACGTACAGCATCGTCTGCTGCTTGGGATGTTTTCAGTATTTCAGCTATTGGTTTCTCCTCAGCTTGTGCCTATAAGATGATCCTAATTAAAAATTGCACTTCTTGCATGCAATTTGTATGCAATTCTTACCAGGCAAACCAATGCACAACAAACAATAAAGGTTGCTCTCAACATTTTGTGTTCACGTTTAGAATGCAACTGGCTGGCTGGATTTTAAATTTGATAAAGATATAGATGAAATCCAAGTATTCTTTCTATATCTTATCTATAGTGTTAAAAGTTGTATATCTAACTGTAGTCAGGCGTCAGATTAATGCTGCGTTTGTTTTCAACAGTTATAACCTAATTAATTTATACAGTTTTATACAAACTTTGCATAACCATGAAGCATGTTGAGTTACGATCTGTTGTTAGCAGTTATCAGTTTTCCAACGGAAACACTTGTAAGCCTATAAGCCAAATATAATAGATACACTACGAGTCAGTTATCAGGTGAGAAACACAAACAAAATATACAAAATGTAAGAGGCAAGTACAATTGTGACCAGCTGCTTTAACAATAATTCACATTTGACTACTTCATAATGCCCCACTTCATTTTGGCCATAAAGTGCCCAAGACATCAGGCCATTGCTAGCTAACAAGCTTTGGACATGCCAAAAACCGCATAAAAATGGTTGCCAGCTATTTTTTCTCTGGGGCAGGGGCTGGGGTAGGGTAGTGGTTGTTGAGTGGGAGGTCTCAACTTTGCATACAAATCCGCAAACCCAAACAAATTTACATACATGCGCTTATGGAGTGTATCTTCCTGCTGTTGCCCCTCCTGCAGCTTTTTGTTTTGGTAACCAATTTTAGCATATATTTGGCAGAAGGCTGCCCAAAATGTGGCCTGGTTATACCCTCGAACCATTATGTGTATACAGTGGGGTATGATATAATTATCAAATGAAAATAACCTAAAAATTTAAGTAGATTTCATGCATAATAATCTGTTAATAAAAGTTTAATATTGCCTGCTATTATTTTATTATATTAGTACAGGGTATCTTTAAGTCGAGCATACCCTACTAATTGTAGTGCTCTTGCTGAAGTCTGTCCATTTTTTAAAGCGTTGAAAATGGCGCAACTTTTGCATTAGCAGCACTGCGGGGAATGTTTAAAATGGGTGGTTTTTGGGCGTGGCTAAAAGTACTATAGAACTTGTTAAAGTTGATACATATATACATATATATATATATATATATATATATATATATATCTAAGTATATATATATAGCCATGCACAGAAACACTGACATATTTGTTGCTGTAATGACAGAAATAACAGAAAGCAAGTTTCAATCTTGAGGCAAATATTTCAATTAAGTGACAAAACTTTGCACTTGCCTGATCCTTGTAATACGCCTTGTCATCATCCTTGTATATGTGTAGCAACCTCTTTTACTATCTCATCGTCCCTTACACTTTGTCACACTCTCTTGCTCCATTGCCACTGCCATTTCCATTTTCTTTGTTGACATGGCCAGCGGCTGTTTCAAAATTTACATTTAATTACATATCTGAATTTGAATTTGAATTTGAATGTGCTTTACCGTATTTTGGTCCGTCAACGAGGCGTATGCGTCATTTGGCTTGATCTTGCTTGGTCATTTGTGGAAAATCTTTGGCTCGTTAAGTCAAACCATTTAATCCCCCTTAATGTGACCAACTCTTGACCCACAAAATTTCATGTGACGTGACATCAAATCAAATTGGCCAATACCAACAAAAGGCAAACTATTGAAGGACCAAGAAAATGGTCAGGAAAATGATAATTGAAACTGCATTGGCCACATAAATCAACATTGGCGCTTATAGAGTGACTAAATAGAATGGGTTGAAAGTCATGCACTGGAAACATTTTGTAAGGACATACATATCGACATGAACATGGGCAATGACATGGGCAACGACATGGACATCGACATAAGCATTAGTATGGGCCAAGGCAAAGTTGATGAATGCATAAAAGAGCTGTCGAAAGCTGCCTAACCAACAATTTACACAATGTACTCATAGAGAGCTCAAAGCTAAGGGCAGCTGGGTTGGCAGAGGGTCAAAGAAGCAGAAATGATGTAAAGCCAAAGGAACAAATAAAGTAAAGGAATTCAAATATTTGGCCAAAATGCGTCAAGTTTTTAGCTTGGCCTTCTCGAGGACAGTTGTTAGCCAAGTAAACGCCACAGCAAAATATTTTTCACTCAATGACATAAAGCTGGAATTGGTTTCGAGTGGATAATCGTTATATTCGTAGTAGTAAACTTAATAAAGTAAAGCTATGCAAAATACTTGAGCGAGCTACACTAGAGGCTGCAACTTGGCTTTATCAAACCATATCCTGGAACAGGTCAAGGATGCCCTACCCGATATTTTTATTCAAAATGAAGTTTGGTTGCTTTATAAAAGTTTATTTAACTACATCGAATCTATGTTGGTGTATTGCATTTAGTGTTTGTTATAGGGAAATCAAATGGGGTCGCCTTAAGTTAAGTGTTGTGAAGGAAATCCAAACTAGGTCATCTTAAGCCTGTGCGGGAGCGGCAGTTGTAGCCAATTGACGTGTTTGCCATTCGTTATCAATAAGTTTTAATTCATTCTTGGCGGCGGTCAACATAGGTTTCGAACAACGGATTTGCATCCAGGGCAGAGTGCCACCACAGGCGGTAAAAGATTGTTCCGAATTGGCAAGCACATCCTGCACACGCTGCGCTAGATCCTCAGGGAAATCGGGCTGGGTTAGCAGACGCTCTGCCTCCTTTTGTAAGACGATGGATTGGAAGAACACAGAGACCGAGAAGCCACCAAATGGTGATGCAACTGGAGGAGCAGCTACATCGACAGGGCCAGCACCTGCAGCAGGAACAGCAACTGGAGGGGCAGCACCACCTCCGAAAAGTCCGTTCAGATATGGATTGTAAGCGGCGGCAAAGGGATTGTATGCAGCATAGGGATTAGCTGCAAAAGGATTGCTGGGAGCCTATAAATATAAGTATATTAATCAAATGCTTATATAGTTCCAGGACTCTTACTACCTGAGCATTTATGCAGACAATGCCGGCGGCGAGGAGAAAAGTTGCGAATTTCATTTTTTTGCGATTCGATGTCGGCTTCTTCTGAGTGGAGCTCAGTCGTAATAGTTTCAGAGAGACTAATATCTAACCTAGCATTGAAGTGGCTTTTTATACACATATGATAACAAATTAAAAGTTTTTTATCTCTGCCGTGCGTATCGTTCTGGCAATTGAACTGATTTACATGCTGGAATAT
Source organism: Zygothrica quintamaculata (assembly GCA_037044455.1). Classification (NCBI taxonomy): domain Eukaryota; kingdom Metazoa; phylum Arthropoda; class Insecta; order Diptera; family Drosophilidae; genus Zygothrica; species Zygothrica quintamaculata. The sequence continues at coordinate 277,493 of JBAMBS010001085.1, forward strand.
TTGTTTATCAAATGCAGTAGCCTAATCCCCACCAGAAGTTATCTATATAGATAAAATCGGGTAGCCCGCAAAAACAAAAACAGCCGAATCATCTACCGACGTATATTGTGTGTGGTATGTTATGAGTAATCAGTTGACATTGTAAATTCAATAGCTTCCGCTTTTATTACATTTAGCAACTTTAGCAAATATTTATTTCAAATTTATTAACAGCGCGCCATAGTTCAAGTTTAACATAGTTGAAGGTTATTTTTAATGTATTGACAGCTCTATACGATTATGTTATAATTTAACAGCATATGTTAAGGTACGCGGCAAAACATTTAAATTTTCAATTTGAACAAATATTGTTATATTAGGAATTTTCACAATTTTCCTCATACACCATGACTCAGTGCATTTCAATTATGAAATTACAAGAAAAAATGAAATGCAAATGACAATGACTAAAAATGTAAATATTGCGAAATTTGCTAAATTAATAAAACAAATTATATTATTGTTTGTTGGATGAAATTACATTGCGGCAATCTTTGTTGTTGAAGTAAAAGTTTTTCAAAGAATTAATTATATATAATATACACAAATGTAAATAAACAAAAACGAAACTCTGGATACATACCGTACAACAATTTGTTATCTTTAATATTTTGGAGAAGTTTCTCTTTATCTTATAATTGTTATCTATATCTATCAAAAATGCTACTGTTCTATACTATACTGCACTATAAGAAAATGCCTACACAAACAGCCTTTTATAAAATTATTCTGTTCATTGCAAAAATTGAGTTAAAGAAAAATGTTAGCAAATCTAAAATAAACATCATGGGAAATTTAAAAAACGAAATTGCGCCAACTAGCAGCTTTATGCTAACCGTATGTTAGACTTAAATGGCACTGTTAACTAACAATTCCAGACGATGTTAACGCAAAATGAGCAACTGCCATAAAATATCGATATCGAAATTTTTGTTTGCTTCAAGATGTTTTCTAACATCACTAAAATTTTTGTACACAGCTAAATATCGATTTACTCAAAGAGCAAAACGACCCCCGCGTCCAGCACAGACCAACCAGCCACAAAGGCAGAGGGAGAAATAGTAGTAGTAACGACAGTCCTTCAAACATTACGCAGCCAAACGTCGGACAAAACTTCAAGGTTCTGCACACACACACAAAAATAATAAAAAATTCAAAAACAAATTAGAAGAGAAGTGTGATCGCTGGGTGAGAAGATAGATAATAGTTCAGAACGTGCAAAGCAAACGAAACGAGTGAAAGTGTTAAAAGTAAAACCAAAAAATCTATGCGATTGGCGTTTGCCACAAAATTTCTTCCAATCACACTTACAGCAATACCATTGCCACAGCCACAGCCTCAGTCAGTGTTAGCGACAGCGACAACCCCAGCAATAGCAGCACCAGTATTAGAAGCGCGCAGCAAGCGTGTAGGTCCACCCCCAAGTGACAAATAAACGCCGCGTAAGTGGTCCAAACGTAAAATAAAAAAAAAAAAAGTAAGCTATCTAAAAATAGCAAAAAAAAAAAATTCCAAAATGAAATTATTTTTATTGAACGTCAATCAATGGGTTATCAATTATTAGAGTGAAATAGAAACTGGCAAGTCAACTAACTCAACTAACCCGTTCACAGCAACCGCGTCAGCAGCACCAAAGCAGCCAAACATCAAGCAGCAATAGCAACAACAGAAACTATAAAAACAACATCACCATGGCTTTCGCCGGACTGAAGAAACAGATAAACAAGGCAAATCAATATGTGACGGAAAAGATGGGTGGTGCGGAGGGCACTAAGCTGGATTTGGATTTTATGGATATGGAGCGAAAGACGGATGTTACTGTGGAGCTGGTTGAGGAGCTGCAATTAAAAACTAAGGAATTTTTGCAGCCAAATCCAACGGCGCGTGCCAAAATGGCAGCTGTCAAGGGCATATCGAAGCTGTCGGGACAGGCAAAATCGAATACGTATCCACAGCCAGAGGGATTGCTGGCCGAGTGTATGTTGACTTATGGTAAGAAGCTCGGCGAGGACAACAGCGTGTTTGCGCAGGCGCTCGTCGAGTTTGGCGAAGCGCTTAAACAAATGGCCGACGTCAAGTATTCGCTGGACGACAACATCAAGCAGAACTTTTTGGAGCCCCTGCATCATATGCAGACTAAAGACCTCAAGGAGGTTATGCATCATCGAAAGAAGCTGCAAGGCCGGCGTCTCGACTTTGATTGCAAACGTCGCCGGCAGGCCAAAGACGATGAAATTCGTGGTGCTGAGGATAAGTTTGCCGAATCATTGCAATTGGCTCAAGTTGGCATGTTCAATCTATTAGAGAATGATACTGAACATGTTTCACAATTGGTAACCTTTGCTGAAGCACTTTACGATTTTCATTCTCAATGCGCTGACGTATTACGTGGCCTGCAGGAAACATTGCAAGAGAAACGTGCAGAGGCAGAGAGCCGGCCACGCAATGAGTTTGTGCCCAAGACGCTGCTCGATCTGAACTTGGACGGCGGTGGCGGCGGCCTCAATGATGACGGCACGCCGTCCCACATTAGCTCGAGCGCCTCGCCGTTGCCCTCGCCGATGCGCTCCCCCGCCAAGTCAATGGCCGTCACTCCAAGCCGACAGCAGCAACCTTGCTGTCAAGCACTTTATGATTTTGATCCCGAAAATCCTGGTGAATTGGGTTTCAAAGAAAATGATATAATAACATTACTCAATCGTGTCGATGATAATTGGTATGAAGGTGCTGTTAATGGCCGAACCGGCTACTTCCCGCAATCATATGTTCAGGTGCAGGTACCACTACCCAATTAAGACAATGATACCTAATTATTGTCACAAAAACATAAAGGATAATAATAATGTTACAATTCTGAATACTGAATGTTGGTTTCGTCGTCAATCGGCGCCCCCAAATATTGGCAGCACATTAATATTGCATATATATACATATATATATACATATATAGAAATAGATATATATATATATATATATATATATATATATACGTATAGAGATGATATAGATTGCGAATTAATACGGTTTAGAGTTACGGTTATGGCTTAGCTAGCTAGCACAGCACATTCACGTGGCCATAAAAATAGCAAAAGAAAAAAAAAAAGAAAAAAGGAAAATAGCAACAAAAAAAAAGCGAAAATATTTTACCAGTTGGCAAATAACAATAACTATCAAAATAAATTAACAACTAAATTATAATTAATTACAAAAATTACAAATTTAATTCAATTTTCAAGTAATTGATTATTATATGTACGAAATAACTAAATTTACAACAAATTGAGAAAAAAGCAAAAGCAACAAAAAAAAAATGTTACAAATTACGTATAGAAAGATTTTTCAGATCTTCTAACGTATATTTTTATTATTCCAAATCAAAATCAAATTTGAATGAGATTTTTTTTTATCTATTTCTTTTTTTTTGCTCCAGAAATCTTGGCAAAATTATGCTTTAGATATGTATATATATATTTATATATATGTCAGATATGCCTCTTAATATATATATATATATATTTATATATATATATGTATATTGCTATATACTTCAGCTATTCATAAGTTCAACGAGTTCTATTTGTATTATCTAATTATAAATTAAATAATTATTATTTCGCTCGCTCTCTCTCTATGCAAATTTTATAAGTATACCTAAAGCAACCTAATACCAACTACCATCATATATATATATATATACCCAAAATACCTTATAATAACTTATATTTATTATACATATATATATTTATATATATATATCTCTATAACTGATATTTGTGCAAAAACAATACTCCCTTTTACTTAAACGTTTGTTGTAAAAAACCAAATTCTGGAACAAAAAAAAAAAAAAGGAAAGGAAACGAAAAAAAACTAAAAAACAATTCCAAATTGAAGTATGAAAGTTGAATGTTGAAACAGATTTGTATCCTACTTTATTGCTCCTTTTTATGTGTGTGTTGTTTATTATTATTTTTTTTGTTATTTATATACATAACTATTATTATTATAAATCGTATATAAATATTTATTTATACATATATACATATATATATATATATATATTTATAAATAGATATATATATATTTATTAAGCATATTATCTACATGTATATTTATTATTATGTATTTATTATAACATATACCGAAAACAAAAAAAAGAAAGAAAGAAAATGAAAATGAAAATAATATTAATGAACAACGTAACAGAATCCTCCTAAGCAAAAACCATTTAACACAACTAGTTAAAATTTGATCTTATAAACGTTGATAATAACTATGAAATAAAGGTATAGAAAAACCAGTCAAGTCAAGTCAAGTCGAAGCATAGCAAGAAAAACCATAAACATAAAATTACTAACCAAAAATGTTTACTAACAATATAAATAAAATAATAAGCAAGTATTCAAATAAAACTTAAAGCAAATGAGTCAAGTCCCATGTCGGCATATATAGTATAATACATATACATATATATATATATATATATAAAAAAAAAGTATTATATATATATAGAGTGGGTGCATATTATGCGATATATACACAGTTGTATATAAGCAATAGTATACACAATATTATATTATATATGCATAGATATATATATATATATATGTTTGGATATGTCTATATGTATACATATATACTGATAATAAATTAGTTAATGAGCAACAAAATTTAAATTTACGAATGCAAAAACAAAATATAATTATATATACATATTTGACACTTGCCGAAAAGAAATCAAAAATAAAAAAAAATTAGAACAATTTTTTGAAGGGGCTTCCTTCATTCGGCTTAACGCATTGACAAAAAATTAAAAGTTAAACAATAATAATTGTAATTATGCATTGAAAATAATTTAAATAAATAATATATATATATAATATAATATGGAAATTATGAATTCTATTTAAAAAAGATAAAAATAATGCTAATTAAAAAAAACAATACAAAAATTATTATAATAATTGTCCTAATTTATGCAACAAAACCAAAATTTCAATAAATTTAATTTTCAATGTGTCTTTCGTTCAAAAATCATAAAAAAAAATTACAATTTGTGTACTGTTATTTGTAGTTTAACCTTAAAGCTATCAATGCTACTTCCTGCCCTTTATCCATTTTTTTTTTTTTTGTTGTAGCCTTGGCCCAGCTCTCGTATGTCTGTGGCATGTTGCGTAACTTTGACTTGGATGCTGTAGCATGTTTGTTGCTGAAGGAAATAATAAAAGCAATAGATTGAACTAAGGGTTGGACACAGTTAAACGATATATATATATATACATATATTTTACTTATATACTTAAAGCAGGCAACGCAATTTAAGTTATCTTTAGAGTCAATAAAAAAAATAAAATAAAAGAAAGAATGAACCAAAAAAAAAAACAATGAGACAAACAAGGCGCCAAGCTGACAAGTAGATATATGAAACATCCTGCTCCTGCCAGTCCAACAATGGTTTGCATTTGACATTGAAATCATGACGCAACATCCCCTCATCATTGCTTTAGGTCATGGCGTAATTTGCGAAGGATATTGTAACTGTATGTCAACCCTTATCCTTGAGTGGGTGGCAATGGTTTTAACCTTTAATGCGAGCTAACATGAATATGTTGCTAACAAACTGATGAAATTAATTAGATAAAATATAATTACAAATGCAAATGAAACATCTTTGATCCCATAAATGTTATGTATATGTAAATGAGTGAAGAGCATCCACAGTCATAACCATTTATCATAATTTTCTGAGAGCTTCAATTTTGGTTTCTATGCTAGCTACAGTTATTCATTTATATATATAAATATATATATATATATATTGTTTCTATATATTTGTATCATATATGTATGTATATACAAACATTTATATATAATATCACCAGCTTAGTTTATCTTTCGAACTTTCCCCTTACAAATTGGAGCTTAACCTTTGATTTATGTTGATTTCTGCGCCATTTATTTTTTGGCTATCATTAATAATATTTAAGCTTTGCTTTTCTCCGACAATGTCAAAGCTTTTTACACAGATAAAAAGCTTTTTAAATGCCAACATAAATGGCAACAATAAATATGACAAGAAAACTTTTATTGCAACCCTCTCGGGGAAGTACTTAAACCTATCAGCCGGCACTCCGATTACAAACCAACAGGGCCAATATAAAAGCTTTAACTTATATACATTATTCTTTTATTTTGAATGCAGCTTTAAGTGTTAGTGAGACCTAAGAATGTTTTATAAATGCTTCAGCTATTGGTTACAAAAAAGTTTACATTTAAATTCTCATCCCTAGAGGAGCACCGCACCCACGACCCCATAAGGACTTGCCCTAATTACACTGTTTAGCCACAAAGTTGCCTTATGCGAAGGGGCGGCATTTTTTTTATACTTGTGCCCAAAAATAGCTAAGAAATTGGGAAACAATTTAAGGCCATGAGCTTAGGAATAAGGAAGTCAGATTAGCTTTACTTGTGCCTAATTTTCTAATGCAAGGATAAAAAAAGACAACATATAAACAAGGAAAACATCAGCGCCTTGTAAGGATATACAAGGGGAGATTTGCCTGGACTTTGGTGCAGAGCTACCAGATATTTAAGTATTCCTAGAGATAATATAATACTATTTTTATGTCTTTCTTATCTTAATTAGTTATATAGTTTTGGAAAACACTTTACCAATGGTTCGATACCATGACTAATATTAATAAGATAACATATGAAATTGATTATAAAACTTTCTTATCAATACTTGAAGCTGATTGTTTTATTTTAAAAAGAGATTAGACATAAGTATGTAATGAGTATATACTTCAAATCGGTATAGTAAATACTTTAAGGGTTAGTCAGTTAGACCACAACATATGCCTCATACTGTGTTAGGACCTTACGTTTGGGTCTTTTTAGTACCTCATGGCCCAATGTAAGGCAAACGGGATCTTTCTTATAGACACCTTGATCCTGAAGCACAGCATGTGGTGCACAACGCCAGGGATCAGCTGTATCAGTTTGCCATTTGTAGAGCTGCTGACGAAGTTGTTTTAGTGTTCCGCTATACTTTGGCTTGTCCACTAGGTTAAAACGTTCCAGGGAATCAGTCTTGATGTCATATAGTTCCCATTCGGGTCGCTGGTAATATTGTTGAAGTGTGCGATACCAGGGCAAAGCCTGATGGTTGATGGTTGCATTGAGTATCTGCTGGAACGTGGGGGATGTATAGAAATCTTGATCTATAGGAAAATTGGCCCAATAGTTCAGATTGTGTATAAGCTTATAGCGTCTATTGCGTACCATACGCATGGGATAGGTCATTGTGATCTCATGATAGTTTTGACTACCGTACACTGCATCGCTCTCTTCTGGTTTTGGCTCTTCTTGCAACACAGGTAACAGGGACTGTCCACTGAAACGAGTAGCATTCGGTGGCGGCAGTTGAAGTGCATCCAGTATGGTGGGATAGATATCAAGCAGACTGGCCATGGCAGCACTAGTCTCATGGCGACGTGCATCAGTTTGTGGTGAGCTTAAAATCAGTGGAGATCGTACACCATGCTCATAGAGATTTGTGCGACCACCCGGAAAGGGTGGTCCGTTATCGGAGGTGTAGATGACAAGGGTATCATCGGCTAAGCCAGATGCCTTGAGTTCCTGTAACAGCAAACCTACACCCTGATCCAGACGCGATATGGTCATGTACTGTGCTGCTAGCTCTTGTCTAACTACATCCGTATCTGGCAGCCAAGCAGGCACATCCAGATTGCGCCAATCATAGTAAATGGGCTTCCAGTCGGGTATTGTGCCCATACCCTCCTCGCCGCTACCCCAGCGCTCGCAGAAAGCTCCATACTGCGGTGTAATGTGACCACAACGATGTGGATCGTGGAAACCCACTAGCAAAAAGAACGGTTTTGCCTCCTGCTTAGCCTGTGCCAAAAATTCTCGTGCATATTCCTTGATTTTGGTTATGTTGCGACCAATTTGATTAATCGAATGCTGTTCCTCCGTCTGCTCAAAATCAAAACGGAAATTGGATGCAGCACCAACATGCTTCTTACCAATAATACCACTTAAAATGCGTCCATTGCTTTGCTCTCGCAGCACATTGGGCAACGAGCTCACTCCTGGCAATACATTGAAGTTATGCACACCCTGATGTAGTCCATACATGCCACTCCCATGACTGGCCTGTCCGGTCAACAACTGTGCGCGACTTGGACTACAACTGCTTACCGAAGTGAAGGCGTTGTTGAAGAGCAATCCATTACGTGCCAACGCATCCAAATTAGGTGTCTGGCAGAACTTGTTGAGATAAGCGCCCATCTCTAATCCAGCATCATCAGCCAAGAGCAACAGTACATTTTGTGGTTTTTTTGCACAGCAAAAGCTGGACAAAAAAATTAGCAACGTTGCCACTAAAACTTGGCGCATCATTGCAACTAATTTAATTTAAATATTAGTAACAAAGTGACGCCAATCCAAGCCTAATTCAATCCAATGCAAACCGTCCGGTCTCTATGCCGCACTCTAACTGATCCGCATATATTTTTTTTTGTCAGCACATAGACAGCGTTTTCTCTGCTCTCACCATACAATTCCAATTTCAATTCCAGTTTTAATCTCTTTCCCAGCAAGAGCTCTAAATCGCTCTCTAGCACATACATACAGAGAAATGTATCTGTGATCATGTACATTCACTTTAACTTTCCTTTAAAGCGGTTTGTGCTACCGGCTAACCGGCTATAAAACAATGGCTTCAGTAGGGAATCATGCTAAAAAGTTGGCCTAAAATATGTTTGGAAATGCTTTATGACTTATGATATACCCTATGAAGCTTATGTTAAAGCCAGTGGATTTAGTTTTAATTAGCAACAATATATTTTATTTTGTTTTGTTTTTTCAAATTCGCAAATTGGAGCTTTAACTATAATGCGCAATTGTCAACAATTTGGTTTTTCTTTTCCTCATAAATCCCCCTTTTAAGTGTATATGTACAGTAGTACGAGGGTTTCTTATGAGTCATCAGCTTGTCATACAAGTACTCTTAGTATAATTATTTTTAGTTTGTGACAAGTTTACATACCCTTCATACATAACGTAACAATCATTATGTAAGCTCATGTATACTTCTTTGCGACAAAATTAAGGGTAGTACAGTGTGTTGCCAACACAAAGTAAACAAATGCTTAGCAACATCTTAGCAACATTTATATGCTTAGAGATATGCTGCTTTAACATCACACAATGGCAACATTTTCAATGGCAAACCATCAGCTGTGTGTATCAAACGTACAAAGCAGCTGTTGTAATCCAGGTCAGTTGTTGCATCAGCCAAACCGGCATACGAATAGAGCGAAAGAGAGCAAAAAAAGAGAGTTTAATTCCATCTCACATATGCTGCTAGGCAAATGAACTGGTTGTTATGGGCATAGGTACACTACAAATTATTAAATGGTCATAACAGACTGATTATACAACAACGAAATATATTAATCAGACCACAAGCAAATATATATAATCACATATATATACTTACACTTGTACTTATCACTAGACTGATTAAAAAGATAAAGAGAACTGGCGTCAGTTTTTATGAATATGTTGCTGTTTAATATTTATGGTACAATCTACTCATAAACTATTTCTAATCATTTGATTTATTTTTAACTGTAGACCATTCTCAGAATTACAAAATTCTTATCAGTCAAGTGAATAGGTAAGTGTTTAGTTAGACAATTCCTAGATAAGGTGCTACAAAAGTCATCTTAGCGTATTAGAAAACTACAAACACACAGCAGCCAAAGATATAAATATATCTACAGCATATCATAGAAATCGTTTTGGGGGCACGGCAAAACCTCAGCCAACTGAGAACAAGTACAGGGATGCTACAAAAAGAAAAGGAAAGAGTGGTTAGGTGTTTCGACGTCAGAACGCATTTATCAAGAGCGACGCTGTCGCTACGTCGCGAGTGTCCAGTGAGTAAGTTTATTCATGCAGCCGTTAGTAACAAAACTTTAGTCGTCGTGAGCAGTACAATTTTTGATATCGTATCGCAGTGCAAATTGTCGTTTGAGAGAGCTTTAACCCAATCAACAACAACAACAGAAACAGGAACAACACGCGAACACCAGCTGAAAGCTTTGCAAATTCGAGTGAAATTTGTGAAATTATTATTTAAAGTTGCTTAAACAATTTGTTTAATAATTTTATTGAGACTTCTATTTTAATGGCATCAAACGTTGAACGTCGTTATAAAGATTTTATATTTATAGAACAATAATTTATTTAATTTTTGTGTATAACTCCGATCAAAGTGAGAAATACAAAGCAAAAAAAGTGAAAAACATTTTGCGATATACGCAATTAACCTAGAAAATAATTAAACTTTTTACATAAAAATATATTGGTATCTGAGCAAACAGTTGTTGCTAGATACGAGTAATAAATAAACAATCAAAAGGTACACTATCTACAAAAAATTATCTTTTAAGTGAACACTTAAAGAAAAAACATAATTTTGGCCAATATCGATAAGCGATAACATCAAATCGAAATACGCTTAGTGTTAAACTAACGGTTTATCGCCCTATTATTATGTTCGACTTCTCTACTGTTGCTGAACCAACAACAACAACAAACGGAGCACTGATCGTCTATAAGAAAAGCAATCTATACAAGCGGAACTTCAAAGTCATGCAACATTCGCCTGTCGTTGTCTACATGTCTATGCAACATTTACAGCAACAAGTTCCCATGCTTAACACCTACATGTCAATGCGTATGCGCGGCTGGCATAATAATCATCATAATATACATCGCCTTACCATTAACGGTACAACACATTTTACAAAGTCCACTAAAGGTTTACTAAAGCGCTCTAAGATATTGCGAAAGAAGCGTACCAATATCATTCAGAATAATATTTTTAATCGTGGCTTTCGTTTTTGAGGCCACACAAAGAACATTGGATAAATTTCATTTACAACATATAACAAACGTAACCGTACCATACACACACCAGGAAATTTACGTCAACATCGGATTTTGCTTGCCACAAGCGGCAGCAACACGATGACAGGTATGTTAACTATCCTTACGTAAAACCAAATCTACTCACCAAACACTTCATAGTGCTAGACACATTAAGAAGTCATACACGTGCCAGATTTGTAATCGAAGTTTTAATGCACTTATTAAGAAACCTTATTTACCCTACAATTACAATCTATGATAACAGTTGAACGTTTATAAACAAAATGTAAGTGCGGCAAACTACTTACAGATTATTTGTAAACGTTTCAAATATTAATTTGTTGATAGCGGAATAAAAAAATATAAATTATAATAAAAATATATATACATATATGTTTACATGTAAGTGTTAAGATAATATTAATATAATTAATAAATTTAATTTTTAGAAAATAATTAAAAATACCTACATTATTATATATACTTCTATTTGTATATAATATTTATCTATATTATATGTGTGTTATGTAAACCACGTACATGTTATGATAGCTTCATTGACGTGGCCCTTGCTAAGAAAAAACTGCTTGATCATCGTTGGCATGCAAAAATACAATTTTTTTGCTGTTTTCATAGCGATGGTTACTTGCTATGGGCCACACGCCAACAATCTACTTCGGTTTATTTTTTTTTATTTTTGTATACAGATCTCGTGCTGGTGCCAGTCTGTGATTAGTGCCAAAAAAAAGCCCCTAATATACAACGTATAGATACATATCAGTATAGATACATAGATTTCCGTGTACTAATGTGTTTTCACCTGCCATTTTAAGCAACATACCCTGTAACCATTAGATATGTTGCACTGGGTCAAGTTCGAAACATATGGACAATAAAGATTCTTTGAGTATATAACTTATTTGTATACATACTTTGGAAACATCCACATAACTGTTTTCTGTAATTGTATATGTAGCAAATACTTCTATATATTGTTTTCGTATAATATTTGAAGTCAGAAAGTATCTCATAGTATAGCATAGTCGAATATATTATTTTATGTGTTTATTTTTTGTATATGTTATTTTGGGCATATGAATTTCCAAGAATTCTGTGCGCCCATTTGGCCATTCCGATAATTATATTGTATTTGTTTAGCAAAGCTCTTGGTTGACTGACACCAAACCCCGCACTAACCTACGACTCTACACACACACATACAAACATATTACAAGTGTCACATGCCCACAAATGCTCAACTGGCTATGCGATTTTGCGTTGGCAGCATGACTCATGAGTTTTTTTTCTTTCTGTTTTGTTGTTTTTAATTATCACTGAACAGTGTTCAAGTATGCGTATTTGGTTGTATTTATGAGTAAAAGCTCTATAATTCTGAGAAATCACTCTGCGAGCTTTTATCTTTACACCGACAGGCGAGCTCTCAAAGAAGCAGCTGATGACTAATATCATAAAGCTGTCTTGCTCAACTGCTCACCGAAGCAAAACAAAAGCTTTTTTATGAAGTCCACGTTTTGAATTATTAACGTTTTTTTAAATATTTATTTTTTTTATATCCGTTAGACTTTTATGTATATAAATATATATTTTTTTTTCTGCTATGCTTTGTATGTGTAATTACAATAATAATAATAATAATATATAATTCAAATAATAATTTTAAAACAAATATTTAACCGCCATTATATATTATAATATATATGTATATAAATACTTATAATTCTATTAATTTTTTCAATATTCTTTTTTTTTATTAATACTATTATTTTCTTTTAATATGAATGATCTAATATTTTGTTATATTATATATCTATTATATCAGCAAGTCTTGGAACAAATGTAAAAGGTTTTCTAGTTATATTTTATATTAGCATTACTGTCTCGAATTATATATATCGTATATCATATCTCTATATATGAATGCTGTTAGAAAAAATAAACACATTAAGTCAACATTTATAAATAAAATAAATATAATTCACATCGATATTAATAGTTATATAAAGGAATTCTTGCCGGCCGGCGGCAAGTCGAAAGCAAACACTATGAGCCCAGGTCAGTTGTTCAACATTTGCAAGCAACATAAATTTGTGACGTCACTAGCTCAAATATATGACAGCTATATAAATATATATAGTTTTAAACCGAAATTTGTTTTAAAATCTGTTATATACAATTGCTATAAGTTAATATATTTAATTATGTTATATAAAATAATTGAACTTATTATTTTCTTTTGCAAATAATATATTCAAATTGTTTTGGTGACGTAACAAAATTGTACACGTTGAACATTTTGTAGAATCTTGAACATGCTGGAAACAGTGAAAGCTAACTGAGGAAAAGCTTTTCATTCCGTGAGTAAAATTATCTGCTTCACACACACCAGCTAGAAAATTATCTGCCTATGGTAAACTGGTTTCATGAGCTTTTTGAATTTCACAACAGAACTAAATTCATATGCCTGAAAATATTTGAGCATCGTACACTTTACTTTTTTACACTCGTTCGTTCACTTCGTTGTTACTACTACAAGCAGGCAGTTGAATCGTTTTCTGCAGTTGTTAGTTCTTGTGAAGAGTGAAATATATATATACATACATAAAAGCAAACAGAAAGCAAAGCAAATCTTTAACAAAGGATTTTTATTGTGAATTTTATAAGAACTTTTATAACAAACTAAGTGTTGTTGTTGTTCTACGTGGAACAACAACACAGTGAAAGTTAAATAAAAAAAACTTTAAGCAACGGCAAATTGTGCAAAGTTATACAAGTGGTGGTGCGAGGAACCACCCAGTAAATTGCGTCTTCAACAACCGGCCAATTTTGCTTGAAGGCAAAAATTAAGATTTTTGTAAGTAATAGTATATAAAAATAAAGATAAATATATATATATTTATATATATTTATACAACATATATATTATATATATATAGCAGGTGTACTACTTAACAGCACTGATCTATACTATATAAAAAATTTCACTCAAACCTTAGTGGGATTTTATATAGCGGCCGGCCGCCATATTGAATTGAGTCAAGTGCGCACCAATAGTAACAATTAAACTTGCATAGAACACATATATTTACATATACTATATATGAACTTTCATTAGTATGTATCTATGTACATATATACGTTTATTTGTATATGAACTTTTATGCCGATATACAGATATACAGTTGGAGACGTCACCAGCTGACGCTACACAGTATAAAATATATAAATATATACATACACATGCACATAGTCTCACTCATGTAGGGGATTTTTACTTATTTATAAGTATGCATGCATTGTTTTTATAAATATATGAGTGCGCATGTGTGAGTGTGTAATTATTTGATTGTATGTAGAAGACTGTATGAGAATGTTTTAATAATGGCATACGTTAGTGGCTCGCGAGTAAGGTGTGCTTTTCCAGCAATTAGTAATTGCTTTTCGTTGTCGTTTCACTGTATAGCACACGAATTAATATGTCAACGAGGTAGCGATACAATCTTATAAATACATACGTACCAATATATATGTATGTATATTCATATATATATATTTATATATGTCTGAATAATACCATTATCTAAATGGCACTAAGTTTGCGCACGCTAGGGCTTGCCGGGGGCCGGCGCGCGCGCGCGCGCGCGCGCGCGCGCGCCGCGCGCGCGCGCGCGCGGCGCGCGCGCGGCGCGCGCGCGCGCGCGCGCGCGCGCGCGCGCGCGCGGCGCGCGCGCGCGCGCGCGCGCGCGCGCGCGCGCGCGCGCGCGCGCGCGGCGTCCGCGCGCGCGCGCGCGGCCGCGCGCGCCGCGCGCGCGCGCGCGCGGCGCGCCGCGCGCGCGCGCGCGCGCGCGGCGGCGCGCGCGCGCGCGCGCGCGCGTCGCGCGCGCGCGCGCGCGCGGCGCGCGCGCGCGGGCGCGCGCGCGCGCGCGCGCGCGCGCGCGCGCGGCGCGCGCGCGCGCGCGCGCGCGCGCGGCGCGCGGCGCGGCGCGGCGGCGCGCGCGCGCGCCGGCGCGCGACGGCGCGCGCGCGCGCGCGCGCGCGCGCGCGCGGCGCGTGCGCGCGCGCGCGCGCGCGCGGCGCGCGCGCGCGCGCGCGCGCGCGCGCGCGCGCGCGCGCGCGGCGCGCGCGCGCCGCGCGCGCGCGCGCGGCGGCGCGCGCGCGCGCGCGCGCGCGCGCGCCGCGCGCGCGCGGCGCGCGCGCGCGCGCGCGCGCGCGCGCGCGCGCGCGGTCCGCGCGCGGCGCGGCGCGCGCGCGGGCGCGCGCGCGCGCGCGCCGGCCGGTGCGCGCGCGCCGCGCGCGCGCGCGCGCGCGCGCGCGCGCGCGCGCGCGCGCGCGCGCGCGCGCCCGCTGGCGCGCCGCGCCCGCGCGCGGGTGGGCGCGCGCGCGCGCGCGCGGGGGGGCGCGCGCGCGCGCGCGCGCGGCGGCGCGGCGCGCGGCGCGCGGCGCGGGGCGCGCGCGCGCGCGCGCGCGCGCCCGCGCGCGCGCGCCCGCGGCCCGCGCGGCGCGCGGCGCGGGGGCGCGCGCGCGCGCGGCGCGCGCCCGCGCGCGCGCGCGCGCGCGCGGCGCGCGCGCCGCGCGCGCGCGCGCGCGCGCGCGCGCGCGCGCGCGGCCGCGCGCGCGCGCGCGCGCGGCGCGCGCGCGCGCGCGCGCGCGCGCGCGCGCGCGCGCGCGGCGCGCGCGCCGCGCGCGCGCGCCGCGCGCGCGCGCGCGCGCGCGCGCGGCCGCGCGCGCGCGCGCGCGCGCGCGCGCGCGTGCGCGCGCGGCGGCGCGCGCGCGCGCGCGCGCGCGCGCGGCGCGCGCGCGCGCGCGCCGCGCGCCGGCGCGCGGCCGCGCGGCCGCGCGCGCCCGGCGCGGCCGGCGGCGCGCGCGCGCGCGCGCGCGCGCGCGCGCGCGCCGCGCGCGCCGCGCGCGCGCGCGTGCGCGCGCGGCGCGCGCGCGCGCGCGCGCGCGCGCGCGCGCGCGCGCGCGCGCGCGCGCGCGGGCGCGCGCGCGCGCGCGCGCGCGGCCGCGCCGCGCGCGCCGCGCGCGCGCGCGCGCGCGCGCGCGCGCGCGCGCGCGCGCGCGCGGCGCGCGCGCGCGCGCGCG
>JBAMBS010001086.1:0-15257 GCA_037044455.1 Zygothrica quintamaculata
ATTAGATATTTGTCTCTTTAGTTAGGCTGAGCTACAAATTTATTTGTTTATAGAAACTTTCTCGATTGAACTTTCTTTAACGAAAGTTTAACTTTATTTTGAATATGTTTAACGAACTTTTTTATCTATTAGTTTTATATATATATTATAGATATTAATTATGTATCTCATATTGGTACTAGCACTAAGCACTATATAGATAAAGATATTTATCTGTAGAAAGCACTTATCTAAAGCATATACAGCGTAGATAATATCCAGATTGTTTCTCTACATAGTTTAGAAAAAGATGGAGATAAGAAGTCATAAGATATCTAGATTTCTAAGCTGTAAATCTATTTGTTTATTGAAACTTCTTCATTTGACTTTCTTTAACGAAAGTTGAACTTTATTTTGAATATATTTAACGAACTTTTTTTATCTATTAGTTTTATATATATATAATATAGATATTATTAATGTATCTCATGTTGGTACTAGCACTTAGCACTAAGCACTATATAGATTAAGATATTTAGCACTTATCTAAAGCATATACAGCGTAGATAACATTTAGATATATTTCCCCACATGTTTTAGAAAAAGATGGCTATAAGAAATAAATAAAACAAGAGTAGCGGCAACAAAAAACAACAAAAACAAAACAAAAAACAAACAAACAAAAAAAAACAAACAAACAAACAAAAAAAAACAAACAAACAAAAAAAACAAAAAAAAACAAACAAACAAAAAACAAAACAAATTCGAAAAGCAAAACAAAAAAAAATCTGTGGATGCGATGCACATTTTTATTTTTAACACCTTTTCAGTTGTTTATTAATAATTTATTGAAAAACGTTTAAAAAACAACCAAAAAAAATGCAAAGAAAATATCGAAAACAAAACAAAAAATATAAAAAAAAAAAATTGCAACTAACAAAAATACACATACACATATATACATGCATACATGCATACATGCATACACAATATATACATACATACACATATATACACACACACATGCACACACACACAAATGCATAAATTATATGCAAAAAGTGTAATTTTGCAAATAAAATGATTAAATCGTGAAAGCAAAATTAAAATGAAATGCATTAAAACATATTTTAAATTTAATTATTGTTTGCCATTGTAATTATAAGAGCCAGAAAATTATTATTATTATTATTATTATTATTATTATTATTATTATACAAATTATATATAATATCCCATAAGAAAAAAAGTGAAATTTGATGGAAAAATAACTTCAAAATTAGCAAAAGGTAAATTAATACAATTAAAAAAAAAAAAAATAAAAAAATTCAAATTATTCAATGCAATCCACATATACACACTCACAAACCCATACACACACACACACACATATGCAAACATAAGGATCAAAATATTTTTTGTTTATGGCCTTTTAACAAATTAATTGTAGCGTTTAAAACAATTTATTAAAATAAAAAGAAAAAAAAAAAAAACAACCCAAACTAAATGTGTAAAAAAAAATAAAACCCAAAAAAAAAGTGTGTATATTTTTCTCGGTATGAATTAGAAAGGGATGCATGCAACTAGATTGAAACATAAATTAAATGAGACAGAAAAAAAGAGACAGAGATACAATTTTGAAATTAAATAGTGTTTACTTAGATTTAGTGAACTAAAATAAATATATTTATTATTTGAATATAAATAGATTGAATATATATATGTATATAAATTGAATATATATATATATATAGATTTACTAGATTGAAACATCAAATTAAACGAGAAAGCAAAAAAGAGAAAGAGATACAATTTTGAAAGTTAATAAATAAATACTTATTTAAACAAATATATTCAAATAAAAATAAATATATATAAAGATTTATTCCCGCTAATTCGAATAACGTTTTTTTTACGAATTACGTGGAATTTCTAATTGACGAGAATTCCATTTAACGAAACTCAACAAAGAAAAAATTCGAATTAACGGGGGTTTTGCATTTTAGAAAATGTTTTTCAATATTTCTTTATTAGATAGATTCAACAATTTAATATAATTGCATTCACTTGTATATTACTTATTTTTTTTTATTTATTTATTAAATGTCGACTATGAGCAATCGACCAAAAAATTGTGGTACAAATTAAAAGAAATTAAATTAAATTTTTACAAATATAGCGCATAAAACTAAAATAAAATTAAAATTAAAGTATAAAATTAAATGATTTTAAATTTAAAATTGAATTTAAATTTAAACATATATTAAATGCAAATTAAATTCATTAATTATTCGTACATTTTTTAAACATTTTTATGCATTGATGCTAAGCTTGGGGGAAAAATCAGCAAAGTAAACGAAAATAATGAGAGATACCACATAATTCAGCATGCGACATAAAGATAGAGAGACAGAGACATAACTGTCTACAAATCATAACGGTAACTTTGCTGCCAAAAATTGCACATTGCATTACAAATTACAGGAGGTAACGAAACAAAATAACGATTTATAAAAGGTTTAATATTCTTTGCGTTGCAAAAATATTACAAATTAACTTCCCACCTAGGAAATATTAACGCTTTATTGAGAACTATTACGACTCAACTGTATATATCTTTATATATACAGCTGCCCACTAATGTCTTCGTACAGCAAGTAGTTTGGTCTTTATGGCCAAAAATGAGTAGCATTTAAGCTGAAATTCGAAAATATTTAAATGCAATCTTGTTAAATATATATTTTTGTAATAATATAACAAAAAAAAATTCAATTTCATTGATTCAATTTTAAACTATAGCCTTAGAGACTAAAAAGAAGTCATGATTTTGGCGCCACTTAAGTCTTCGTACAATCATACATTTTGCCTATGCTATTTTAGTTCTAAATTCATGGGAACGCTCATATTCCGAGAAAAAGTAACGGTAACATGTGTCAAATGCGAACAAATGAAACACGTTGGATGTAATTTTTGGAAGGTTCATCCCGAAACTATATGCAGAGATGAGATATGTACTATGAGTAGGTTTTGCACACCAAAACTACTTGCTGTACGAAGAGTCTTATTATTGATTGATAGAAAAACAATTTGTTTATTCAGTTAAACATTATATTTATTGATATATTGACAGAAGATTGACCATAAAAAATGATATACTCATAATTCCTGCTTAGATTTCAATGCAAATATTTTTATTTTTTGTGTAATTGTTTTTTTATATAAGAATTTTTACTTTAAGTAAGAATATTGAATAGATTCAGTTTAATCTAAGCATTTGGAAATTTAAGTGTACGCAACTTGGAGTATATAATATCCCAGTCTACATAGGCACCAACAAGATGTCGTTTATTTTGTAATGAATCCTCATAAGCGGTACGTCCATGCAGCATGCGTAGATTATTAAATACAAATACATCTCCGGAATTGGTTTTAAATTTAACACTTTCAGCTTGGACCAATTTAAGAAACATATCGTAGGCATTATACCAGGAATCAACCAACTCCAATGGTACTGTAAAGCGACTATCTCGTTTAGGTATATTATGATTAATGCGTGCAAATTGGTTATTTATATCCAGACAGATGACGGGTGCACGCCATAAATTATGAAATGGTTTATTGGCGTCTCCATCGTGTCCAATATCAAACCAATTAACGGGTATTGTACACAATAATTTATAATAATTAAACGGCGATGGCGTTTTTTCTTTGATGTTGTTTGTAAATCTTCTTGCTTGGCATCTTGTTGTGTTTCATGTTGCTGTTGATCTTTCTGTGGTTGCTGTTCCTGTTGGTTAGCAAGCTTCAAAGTTGTATTAATGCCTGGCAGCAACGGCAGACAACAACGTTTGCACAATGTTCGTTTAACCGCCGGCGAACTGAATTAATCAAAAACAAGCGTCAATATTACGTTTTATTATACAAATATAAAAAAAAAAACATTACTTACATGTGCATTAGCGCTCTTGTTCCCACATTTCGGCACAATTTACCATAGTAAGCAGCCAGCGTGTTGTTATTGCTGTGAGCCATCAGATTTGCCGCTTGGTACAGAAAATTCATTCTGGAGCAAACGTGTCGCTGGGTAACTACTTTGCGCTTCAGACCTTTATTGTTGCCCATGTTCTAGCGTAATAGTTTAAGCCAAGATTTTAATTTTCTTAAGTTAAAATAAAATTGAAAGTAGTACAAAAAACGCAAACGTTGTATAGCTTATAAATTCGATTGCTCTATTATCAAGCGAATACCAAACGTTGCAAGAGAATGGCAAATAGCAAACTTAATTTTGAAACCATTATAGTATAGTATTTTTTTGTGTTTTATTACAATATATGCCTATGACTAAACGCAATTTAATTTGCTTATCTTATGTGCAAATTTTAAAGCTTCATCAGATTTCTTTAAATATTATTTTGTTGGTGGTATGTGGGCATAGTGTATAATTACCATTCACAGTGAAACGCCAACAAGTTGCGCGTAAACAGCTGGCGTTTTCCCGCCTTAATTCGATCCCGCAGCTGTGCAGCATGGAAATACTACAACAAAAGGAGAAAGTGAAGTCGATAAAATGCAACGCGCAATAAGTGTAAATTGACTGCAACAACAATTTTTTTTCGCCCATTGCAAACGGTGTTAGGTTGCCGCCAATTGCAAATTGCAATATTTTTTTTGTATATCAAATTTTGTTTGTGTTTCGTCCCAATTTATTGCTTTACAATTGGTGAGCTAAAATGTTCATTCAAGACTTAAAGAATGACTTTTATAAGAAGTTAATAGGCAAACGCATTTTGATCATAGTAAACTATGATGTTGATGCGATCTGTGCTAGCAAAATTCTGCAGTCCTTGTTTAAATATGATCACATGCTGTATACGGTGGAGCCCATAATGGGCGTAACAGGATTGCGTCGTGCCTATTCTGAACATAAGGAGGATGTGAAGTATGTAGTATTAATCAATTGTGGCGGTTGTGTGGATATTGTGGAGCTGCTGCAACCCGAAGACGATGTTACATTTTATATATGCGATTCCCATCGGCCGCTCGATGTTTGTAACATTTACAGTGACCGACAGGTATGCATATTGGGCGATCCATCACTGGAAGAAAATATACCAACATTTGAGACAATATTCTATGATTCGGATGATGAAAACGATGATGAAAATGAGGACGAGGATGCGGACGGAGCAGACAGTGGCGCTGGTGATTCTGGTGATGATGATGGTGATAGCGTTGCTCAACAGCGGGCACCCAAGCTTAGCAGGATGGAGCGACATGAGCAGCGCGTAATGCGCCAAAGAGCACGGCGACAATGGGAATTGGAAAGGGATCGCATTATGTTTGACTACTCACAATTCAGCTATTATGGACGCTCAACAGCGTTGCTCATCTTTGAGCTAGCTTGGAAACTATCAAAAGACAATATGGATCTGCTGTGGTGGGCCATTGTGGGTATCAGTGAGCAGCTGCTGCTAGGTAAAATTGAAAGTGGCGCCTATACGCTAGAGCTAGAGCATATACAATCCCATGTATCTCGTCTCACTAATAAGACAAACGATCAGCATACGACTAGTGCTTCAAAGATTTCCTTTGAAAACGATTTACATTTGGTGCTCTATAGACACTGGACTGTAACCGAGTCCATGCGGTATGTCATCTATATGGAACACCTATTATTATATTTCTGCTAAATATTATTTTCATATTATTTTATTAGGTATTCACGCTATTCCTCCTGTCAAATGAAGCTATGGACGTTGCGTGGAGAGAAACGTCTACACGAATTACTTGTCGAGATGGGTTTGCCTCTGGTTCATGCACGTCAGACTTACAGTGCCATGGATCTAGTTCTACGTAAGGAGTTTTACTCAATGATTGAACAATTAGCTGAAAAATATGGAATACCAGATATTGTCTATGGCAGCTTTACACTCAGTTATGGCTACCGTAGTCGATACGCTGCTGCCGATTATGTCTATGCACTGTTAGCCATAATGCAGTCGGTTAAAAAGCATAAGACACCAGAAGACTGCTTTATAGAGGCATCGGATGCACTGACACGGCAACATAAGGAGTTATTGAATGCGGGCATTGATTATGCCAAATTAATGCACGCAGCGATATTTCGGCAAGTTCAAAGTTGCCTGGAAGCACATCAGGTGCATTCGACTGGTTCCTTTTATTATTATGTACTACAGGAGGAGCATGTTTTCTTTTCATATCCATATGCGCTGGCGCTTTTGGCTAAATTTGTACTGCAGGGTCATGTGGCCACAACGAGAGCGCGACAGGCGCCCGATTTACCACTTATTGCCACCTGCCCCCTAGATGCAAGTCAAGGCATGTGCCTGCTTGTGGGCATTGCGCCAGTACGCGAAGATTCACCCAAGAATTTCTTTGGCAAGGCATTCGATCAAGCAGCACAAAAGAGCAAGACCAGCTTGCTTCAAGATTTCTTTGAGCCGTCTATTGTTCAATTGCGGCAAAGTGATCTAACCAGATTTTTAGATGCATTAAGCGTACTCTTGACCTAAGTTCACAATTATAAATTAACGTATATTGTTCTTAAGTATAATTGTAATTAAGTTAATTTAGCAACGACCTACAAATAATTTAATATAAATTTTAAATAATCTAAATTAATATTTAACGGAAACTTTTTTTAAAATATTTTTATATAATTTTTGCCCTGAGCTACAAGTAGGTAATGATAATTAGTATATTATACATAAAATTAGTTAACTTAATTATCTCGGAAATATTATTGTGTTAAACTGACCCTTAGATCTTAAAATTAACTCTGTTCTTAAGATATGAAAACATATAAAAAATATATATCAATTGATTCATTGCTATTTATGCATAAGATTTGAAATTGTGTAAAACACACCCAAAAACAAAACTTTTCGTTTTTATTTTTATTCCTGCTTCCCGATCAGTCTTTATCTTCATAGCTAATTATCGAGAGAATGTAAACTTTCCAAACAAAATAATAACAAATCTTCAATAAATAATCCTTGCTCTCAAAGAAAATTCTGCAACAGACACAATCCAAAGACATCATTAGAGGTTATCATTAGCTACAGTCATCAGTTGCCATTATCAATAGCCACAATCAATAGGGATCTTTAGCAGCCATGAGCATTACACACAGCCACAGTCGTCATCCTAAGAGATATTACATAATCCCTGGGTGAAACGGGAAATTCTTACCTTTATCTTCCTAATAAGATTCCACTATTACTGTCACAATTAGTCTCATATGGATTATAAATCAGCAGAATTGGAAAAATAAAATTGTCTAGTACGTCTTGAGATGCCAGAAGGTAAGCGAGCTGTAGCAACAAGAAAAGTAATAGACCACCATAAACTTACGACAATCATTTCCCCTTGACTTGAAACTCTTTTTAGTCTTTCAATATGACGGATGTAATAATCCTAAGTATCGCCATAGATTACTTTTCTTATTGCTACAGCTCGCTTACCTTCTGGCATCTTGAGGCGTACTAGACAATTTTATTTTTCCAATTCTGCTGATTTATAATCCATATGAGACTAATTGTGACAGTAATAGTGGAATCTTATTAGGAAGATAAAGGTAAGAATTTCCCGTTTCACCCAGGGATTATGTAATATCTCTTAGGATGACGACTGTGGCTGTGTGTAATGCTCATGGCTGCTAAAGATCCCTATTGATTGTGGCTATTGATAATGGCAACTGATGACTGTAGCTAATGATAACCTCTAATGATGTCTTTGGATTGTGTCTGTTGCAGAATTTTCTTTGAGAGCAAGGATTATTTATTGAAGATTTGTTATTATTTTGTTTGGAAAGTTTACATTCTCTAGATAATTAGCTATGAAGATAAAGACTGATCGGGAGCAGGAATAAAAATAAAAACGAAAAGTTTTGTTTTTGGGTGTGTTTTACACAATTTCAAATCTTATGCATAAATAGCAATGAATCAATTGATATATATTTTTTATATGTTTTCATATCTTAAGAACAGAGTTAATTTTAAGATCTAAGGGTCAGTTTAACACAATAATATTTCCGAGATAATTAAGTTAACTAATTTTATGTATAATATACTAATTATCATTACCTACTTGTAGCTCAGGGCAAAAATTATATAAAAATATTTTAAAAAAAGTTTCCGTTAAATATTAATTTAGATTATTTAAAATTTATATTAAATTATTTGTAGGTCGTTGCTAAATTAACTTAATTACAATTATACTTAAGAACAATATACGTTAATTTATAATTGTGAACTTAGGTCAAGAGTACGCTTAATGCATCTAAAAATCTGGTTAGATCACTTTGCCGCAATTGAACAATAGACGGCTCAAAGAAATCTTGAAGCAAGCTGGTCTTGCTCTTTTGTGCTGCTTGATCGAATGCCTTGCCAAAGAAATTCTTGGGTGAATCTTCGCGTACTGGCGCAATGCCCACAAGCAGGCACATGCCTTGACTTGCATCTAGGGGGCAGGTGGCAATAAGTGGTAAATCGGGCGCCTGTCGCGCTCTCGTTGTGGCCACATGACCCTGCAGTACAAATTTAGCCAAAAGCGCCAGCGCATATGGATATGAAAAGAAAACATGCTCCTCCTGTAGTACATAATAATAAAAGGAACCAGTCGAATGCACCTGATGTGCTTCCAGGCAACTTTGAACTTGCCGAAATATCGCTGCATGCATTAATTTGGCATAATCAATGCCCGCATTCAATAACTCCTTATGTTGCCGTGTCAGTGCATCCGATGCCTCTATAAAGCAGTCTTCTGGTGTCTTATGCTTTTTAACCGACTGCATTATGGCTAACAGTGCATAGACATAATCGGCAGCAGCGTATCGACTACGGTAGCCATAACTGAGTGTAAAGCTGCCATAGACAATATCTGGTATTCCATATTTTTCAGCTAATTGTTCAATCATTGAGTAAAACTCCTTACGTAGAACTAGATCCATGGCACTGTAAGTCTGACGTGCATGAACCAGAGGCAAACCCATCTCGACAAGTAATTCGTGTAGACGTTTCTCTCCACGCAACGTCCATAGCTTCATTTGACAGGAAGAATAGCGTGAATACCTAATAAAATAATATGAAAATAATATTTAGCAGAAATATAATAATAGGTGTTCCATATAGATGACATACCGCATGGACTCGGTTACAGTCCAGTGTCTATAGAGCACCAAATGTAAATCGTTTTCAAAGGAAATCTTTGAAGCACTAGTCGTATGCTGATCGTTTGTCTTATTAGTGAGACGAGATACATGGGATTGTATATGCTCTAGCTCTAGCGTATAGGCGCCACTTTCAATTTTACCTAGCAGCAGCTGCTCACTGATACCCACAATGGCCCACCACAGCAGATCCATATTGTCTTTTGATAGTTTCCAAGCTAGCTCAAAGATGAGCAACGCTGTTGAGCGTCCATAATAGCTGAATTGTGAGTAGTCAAACATAATGCGATCCCTTTCCAATTCCCATTGTCGCCGTGCTCTTTGGCGCATTACGCGCTGCTCATGTCGCTCCATCCTGCTAAGCTTGGGTGCCCGCTGTTGAGCAACGCTATCACCATCATCATCACCAGAATCACCAGCGCCACTGTCTGCTCCGTCCGCATCCTCGTCCTCATTTTCATCATCGTTTTCATCATCCGAATCATAGAATATTGTCTCAAATGTTGGTATATTTTCTTCCAGTGATGGATCGCCCAATATGCATACCTGTCGGTCACTGTAAATGTTACAAACATCGAGCGGCCGATGGGAATCGCATATATAAAATGTAACATCGTCTTCGGGTTGCAGCAGCTCCACAATATCCACACAACCGCCACAATTGATTAATACTACATACTTCACATCCTCCTTATGTTCAGAATAGGCACGACGCAATCCTGTTACGCCCATTATGGGCTCCACCGTATACAGCATGTGATCATATTTAAACAAGGACTGCAGAATTTTGCTGGCACAGATCGCATCAACATCATAGTTTACTATGATCAAAATGCGTTTGCCTATTAACTTCTTATAAAAGTCATTCTTTAAGTCTTGAATGAACATTTTAGCTCACCAATTGTAAAGCAATAAATTGGGACGAAACACAAACAAAATTTGATATACAAAAAAAATATTGCAATTTGCAATTGGCGGCAACCTAACACCGTTTGCAATGGGCGAAAAAAAATTGTTGTTGCAGTCAATTTACACTTATTGCGCGTTGCATTTTATCGACTTCACTTTCTCCTTTTGTTGTAGTATTTCCATGCTGCACAGCTGCGGGATCGAATTAAGGCGGGAAAACGCCAGCTGTTTACGCGCAACTTGTTGGCGTTTCACTGTGAATGGTAATTATACACTATGCCCACATACCACCAACAAAATAATATTTAAAGAAATCTGATGAAGCTTTAAAATTTGCACATAAGATAAGCAAATTAAATTGCGTTTAGTCATAGGCATATATTGTAATAAAACACAAAAAAATACTATACTATAATGGTTTCAAAATTAAGTTTGCTATTTGCCATTCTCTTGCAACGTTTGGTATTCAATTGATAATAGAGCAATCGAATTTATAAGCTATACAACGTTTGCGTTTTTTGTACTACTTTCAATTTTATTTTAACTTAAGAAAATTAAAATCTTGGCTTAAACTATTACGCTAGAACATGGGCAACAATAAAGGTCTGAAGCGCAAAGTAGTTACCCAGCGACACGTTTGCTCCAGAATGAATTTTCTGTACCAAGCGGCAAATCTGATGGCTCACAGCAATAACAACACGCTGGCTGCTTACTATGGTAAATTGTGCCGAAATGTGGGAACAAGAGCGCTAATGCACATGTAAGTAATGTTTTTTTTTTTATATTTGTATAATAAAACGTAATATTGACGCTTGTTTTTGATTAATTCAGTTCGCCGGCGGTTAAACGAACATTGTGCAAACGTTGTTGTCTGCCGTTGCTGCCAGGCATTAATACAACTTTGAAGCTTGCTAACCAACAGGAACAGCAACCACAGAAAGATCAACAGCAACATGAAACACAACAAGATGCCAAGCAAGAAGATTTACAAACAACATCAAAGAAAAAACGCCATCGCCGTTTACGTGGTAAACGCAACAAGTGTCAAAGCGGTGCTGATGCGACTATTAAGGAAAGTGCAAACTCTGGCATTAATATAGACGAAAATGTCAATATGTCTCTTGAGTGTAGTTTGTGTCAGAAACAGCGAATCTTTCAAGTTAATACAAAGAACGAATGCTGGCCAGAGCGTTCGGAATCAATAGTCCAGGTGATAGTTTTGGACAATCAACCTGAAGAAAAGGAACGAGAGAAATTGTGATAAGCCAAGAGTCTTGTGTGTCTTATCGCGCTAATAATTATATATGTTGATAATTGTTACGAATTATCAACCAATGACTTTTTTTTTTGAATTCAGTTCTCTTCAACATGCTGATTTACCGACATTTGATTGGTCAGCTGCTAGGGCGAAACATAAAATTTCAACGTTACGCCAGCAGCAGCAGCAACAGCATCACAACCAAATTGCTAGATCAGCATTATGTGGCAATATACCAAGGAGATGGAAAACAACTTAAATATCCAACAATTTGGCTACGTGACAATTGCCAGTGCTCCGAATGTTATCATGCTGCAACACGATCTCGAACAAGCCATTCGGAAAGTGGACCGCTACGTGTAGATGTGGAGGATGTTAGCTTTAATGAAAAGCAACAGCAGTTAATCATCAATTGGATCGATAAGCATAAATCTAGCTTTGATTTGAAATGGTTGGAGGAGCGTGATTTTAGTCAAGAGTCAAGACAAATATATTTAAATAATGTTTATAAGCCGCCCGTTCAACTGTGGAGTAAATCACAGTTTGCTGAAGTTACACGTGAATTCGCCTATAAGGATGTAATTGAAAAAGGATACAACACTGTGCGCCTGGCTGGAAGCAGTAGCTATTCAAGGCATTTGCACTACTACGTGATGCAACCCGAATGATGTACAGGTTGTGCGCCGCCTAGCTGAACGCATCGGATACATCAAACACACAACTTATGGGTAAGTAAGACTAAAGGCAATATACCAAAGGTCAGCTAATCGTATGTGTATTCTATTATTTATTATCACAGCGATGTGTTTCATGCAAAATCAAAGGTCAATGCAGGCAACTATGCATACCTAATGACACCATTACCAATGCACACTGATATGCCCTATTATGAATACAAGGCAGGTATTAATATACTACATACATTGGTACAATCCGAATCAATGGGTGGAGCCAATATGATGACTGATGGCTTTTTTATAGCCCAAAAGTTACGTGATGAATACCCAGATTATTATAAATTATTGTGTACAATACCCGTTAATTGGTTTGATATTGGACACGATGGAGACGCCAATAAACCATTTCATAATTTATGGCGTGCACCCGTCATCTGTCTGGATATAAATAACCAATTTGCACGCATTAATCATAATATACCTAAACGAGATAGTCGCTTTACAGTACCATTGGAGTTGGTTGATTCCTGGTATAATGCCTACGATATGTTTCTTAAATTGGTTCAAGCTGAAAGTGTTAAATTTAAAACCAATTCCGGAGATGTATTTGTATTTAATAATCTACGCATGCTGCATGGACGTACCGCTTATGAGGATTCATTACAAAATAAACGACATCTTGTTGGTGCCTATGTAGACTGGGATATTATATACTCCAAATTGCGTACACTTAAATTTCCAAATGCTTAGATTAAACTGAATCTATTCAATATTCTTACTTAAAGTAAAAATTCTTATATAAAAAAACAATTACACAAAAAATAAAAATATTTGCATTGAAATCTAAGCAGGGATTATGAGTATATCATTTTTTATGGTCAATCTTCTGTCAATATATCAATAAATATAATGTTTAACTGAATAAACAAATTGTTTTTCTATCAATCAATAATAAGACTCTTCGTACAGCAAGTAGTTTTGGTGTGCAAAACCTACTCATAGTACATATCTCATCTCTGCATATAGTTTCGGGATGAACCTTCCAAAAATTACATCCAACGTGTTTCATTTGTTCGCATTTGACACATGTTACCGTTACTTTTTCTCGGAATTTGAGCGTTCCCATGAATTTAGAACTAAAATAGCATAGGCAAAATGTATGATTGTACGAAGACTTAAGTGGAGTGAAAATCATGACTTTTTTTAGCTCTAAGGCTATAATTTAAAATTGAATCAATAAAATTGAATTTTTTTTTGTTATATTATTACAAAAATATCTATTTAACAAGATTGCATTTAAATATTTTCGAATTTCAGCTTAAATGCTACTTATTTTTGGCCATAAAGACCAAACTACTTGCTGTACGAAGACATTAGTGGGCAGCTGTATATATAAAGATATATACAGTTGAGTCGTAATAGTTCTCAATAAAGCGTTAATATTTCTTAGGTGGGAAGTTAATTTGTAATATTTCTCGTAACGCAAAGAATATTAAACCTTTTATAAATCGTTATTTTGTTTCGTAACCTCTTGTAATTCGTAATGCAATGTGCAATTTTTGGCAGCAAAGTTACCGTTATGATTTGTAGACAGTTATGTCTCTGTCTCTCTATCTTTATGTCGCATGCTGAATTTTGTGGTATCTCTCATTATTTTCGTTTACTTTGCTGATTTTTCCCCCAAGCGTAGCATCAATGCATAAAAATGTTTAAAAAATGTACGAATAATTAATGAATTTAATTTGCATTTAATATATGTTTAAATTTAAATTCAATTTTAAATTTAAAATCATTTAATTTTATACTTTAATTTTAATTTTATTTTAGTTTTATGCGCTATATTTGTAAAAATTTAATTTAATTTCTTTTAATTTGTACCACAATTTTTTGGTCGATTGCTCATAGTCGACATTTAATAAATAAATAAAAAAAAATAAGTAATATACAAGTGAATGCAATTATATTAAATTGTTGAATCTATCTAATAAAGAAATATTGAAAAACATTTTCTAAAATGCAAAACCCCCGTTAATTCGAATTTTTTCTTTGTTGAGTTTCGTTAAATGGAATTCTCGTCAATTAGAAATTCCACGTAATTCGTAAAAAAAACGTTATTCGAATTAGCGGGAATAAATCTTTATATATATTTATTTTTATTTGAATATATTTGTTTAAATAAGTATTTATTTATTAACTTTCAAAATTGTATCTCTTTCTCTTTTTTGCTTTCTCGTTTAATTTGATGTTTCAATCTAGTAAATCTATATATATATATATATTCAATTTATATACATATATATATTCAATCTATTTATATTCAAATAATAAATATATTTATTTTAGTTCACTAAATCTAAGTAAACACTATTTAATTTCAAAATTGTATCTCTGTCTCTTTTTTTCTGTCTCATTTAATTTATGTTTCAATCTAGTCGCATGCATCCCTTTTGAATTCATACCGAGAAAAATATACACACTTTTTTTTTGGGTTTTATTTTTTTTTACACATTTAGTCTTTGGGTTGTTTTTTTTTTTCTTTTTATTTTAATAAATTGTTTTAAACGCTACAATTAATTTGTTAAAAGGCCATAAACAAAAAATATTTTGATCCTTATGTTTGCATATGTGTGTGTGTGTGTGTATGGGTTTGTGAGTGTGTATATGTGGATTGAGATAAAAAAAGTTCGTTAAATATATTCAAAATAAAGTTCAACTTTCGTTAAAGAAAGTCAAATGAAGAAAGTTTCAATAAACAAATAGATTTACAGCTTAGAAACTAATAAAAGAACTAGATATCTTATGACTTCTTATCTCCATCTTTTTCTAAACTATGTAGAGAAACAATCTGGATATTATCTACGCTGTATATGCTTTAGATAAGTGCTTTCTACAGATAAATATCTTTATCTATATAGTGCTTAGTGCTAGTACCAATATGAGATACATAATTAATATCTATAATATATATATAAAACTAATAGATAAAAAAGTTCGTTAAACATATTCAAAATAAAGTTAAACTTTCGTTAAAGAAAGTTCAATCGAGAAAGTTTCTATAAACAAATAAATTTGTAGCTCAGCCTAACTAAAGAGACAAATATCTAATGAATACTTATAGGCATCTTTTTCTAAAACATGTGGGGAAATATATCTGAATGTTATCTACGCTGTATATGCTTTAGATAAGTGCTAAATATCTTAATCTATATAGTGCTTAGTGCTAAGTGCTAGTACCAACATGAGA